>JANTCA010003523.1:0-10575 GCA_024741275.1 Chironex yamaguchii | reverse complement strand
TTACATTGCTCCTTGGAGTGATGTTACACTGCTCCTTGGAGTAATGTTACATTGCTTCCTTCAGTGATGTTAATTTGCTTCTTAGAGTGATGTTACATTGCTTCATGGAGTGATGTTACATTGCTCCTTGGAGTGATGTTATATTGCTTCCTGGAGTGATGTAACATTGCTTCCTGAAGTGATGTTAAATTGCTTCTTGGAGTGATGTTACATTGTTTCATGGAGTGATGTTACATTGTTTCTTGGAGTGACATCGTTCTATTGATGTTTTCTTACTTTCTTGATTTTGATGATGCTGTGTTCCTGTGTGGATATGATGCTGGCTATTATTAAGAATGTTTCATTCTTTTCTATACATGGTATTGGTACTCACTGTAAGTGATGGATGGTCTGATGTATAAAACAGGAGTAGAACGCACTGCCGTCAGTCTTTGTTTCAGTTGTTTTGCATAAACATATTCTTGAGCATATGACAAGACCATGAATAAGATTAAATTTGAAGATATTCTGTCAAATAGGTAACATATTTTGCCCTTTAAGGGATCTCTTTTGTGCTAGTTTGGTCTGCAGAACAGCCACCCTGTTAAGAGATGTTTTGGTGTGCACTAGAAATACTGCCTTAATATACATTGGTAATTGTTCCGACTTCAGGCTAAACTTGTTTGTGCGAATACTGTAAATCCAGATCTACAGCTGCTATACACAATGATATTTTTTGATGAGACGAACTAGGAAGTCAAGTTCTTATGGAAGCTCGTTTGATTGTCACATCGTGACTTTCAACGAGGCATTATTTTTTTCGACGAATGTCGAACAAATGTCAAGCCCTCATGGTCAGATTTAAATATGTTTACATCTTGACGATAGTTTGTCTTTTTATTTGAGGCATATCTAAACGATCCAAGATGATGTAAATTCGATATAATCACCTTGCGTCTTTTTGCTAATACGCGCAAACCAGATGGCTATGACTTGTCACTTTGTCTTAAGAGCTTTTAGTGCTGATAGTGCATTAAAGGGAAACAGATGGCAAGCTTATGGTAAACCTGTATCCGCTAAGAAACTATACTTCAGCTGTTGAAAAAGATCTCACCTTGGTGGGAAATTTTAAAATTGTGCTCGAAGATCTTCCCTTCTATTGTAATCAAAGATTTGTGCTCATTGTAGTGGTGGCATCATCGAGTCCCTTGCAATTCATTAATCCTGTCAAGACAGCGAGGCACTAAGTTAATCCAAGCGATGACCATGTTCTTAATCAACATTACGACCGTTGCCCCCACCCGTATTCCCTCCCCCTCTTCGCCCGCCCCTCTTTTCCCTTCTATTGTTGGTGCTTACCTGATGTTTTTCTTTACCCGAGTTAATAGCCCCTGCTGAAAGGAATTATAAAGTATGACCTATCACAAATTTATTAGTGGTAATCAACCGATTGGTACTTGACAATAAATTGAAGAGTTAATTAGTAGGTACAAATTAAGTGCGACTATTACATTTTGTAATCCGTGATACGATAAAGCGAAGGTTAATATTTTTCTTATGGTCATGCTTCCTATGTAACGTATTTGTAAGGTATGCGTAAGGTATTTGTATTTGAATACAGTAATCTTTTTGCGGTGAAAAACTTGAAAATCACTTGAAACATCTCCGACATCACGCTGAAAACATACTCTAAAGCGTTTAAGTATATTAGGAAGTAGACGTACTGAAATTAAGGACTTAAAACAATTAATTGGTCAAAAATTTAATTGCCACTAATGATGCTTCACTAGCAATTGAAGAGTTGATTGGAAAAAAATAATTAATTGATTGCTGACTTCCGATTACTTGCAATCCATTTTCGACAGGCCTTGCTACTTATAGCCTCCTGTGCAGTTATGGGAAAGTGCAACTTTTGCTTTTTTTCTGCATTAGTTTCAGAAAGTCGACTCTGATAAATTCTGTTTAATTAAATCATCGCTATGAAGACTTTCTTCTCTTAAACACTAAACCTGAGCATCTTGTAAGGTTTTTGTATTTCAAATTAGTTGTTTCGATTTTGAGTTATGTAAAAACATTGTGGGTGCGGTGCGATTGTGATCATGTTAACTCGCACCAAGGCTAAACGCTACAGCTGTGTTGGTGGTGATTAGCCTTGTGAAAGCATGCCTTGTGGACCTACTGCCTCCAGATATCACGTAATTGTTGGTCTTAGCCAGGCTGCGTTTGAATTGAGATTTGTGCCTTTACAGCTTTTGGTTAGGGGTGTCAAGAGTTTTCAAATATTAAAACTTGACACTAAGTGGGTAAGTTTTATTCTCAAGTTGCTTGTAAGTGAGCAACGTTCAACAACTTCGTGTGCAAGTGTATGGATTTTATTTGTATACAAACAGATTTAATGGTCAGTATTTACATTACCGAATTTTGACTTTAAAAAATAGCTTTAAAGATATTCTGATAATGGCCTAAATAAAAGTTCGGACTGAGTATAAAATTGTGTTCTAAAGAAACAAAATTATAATAAATATAGATACCATTTTTCAGTTACGTTTTATGTCAATGCAAAGGAAAGGTCGGTACTGGAAGTAAGCAGATGTTATTGCCAACTCCTTGTGAGGACAGTGGCTTTTCAGACAGTTGGTGATTTCTTGAAAAATATTGATAGGCTTGTCTACGACCCAGAAAAAGATTACTGTAGTCTACCAGCGATAAAAAGGGACTGTTGAAATCAGTCATTTGTCGTTTCCTACGCTTCAGCGTATTTGTTGTCTGTAGCGTTGCCAAATCTGCGTCAGTGGAACGTGAGTGAAAGAATTCATTCAGCATTAAAAGGAAATTGGAATCTCGGCATGTGACAACCCTGTGATATTAACTCTACTTTCTTGCCTACCAGTACAGTGATGCTTTAGACATTAGAATCCAAATGTCTTTACAGCTTTGTGTGGTAGACCTATTAAATTAATATGCTTTTATGCTTGCTCACACGCATGCGCGCATTATTGCGTGGACATATATATTTATTTGGTAATATTCCACTTATGAGTGGAATATTACCAAAAAAGCTGCATTGCAGGGAGTCAAAGGGAATCGAACTTGCAATTCTTGTGCCCGAATGTTTCATTTTCATATAGCTGTTAGACGTTTGCTTATTGTTCTTTTATTTAATGCTGTTTTTATCAGGCTGGAGCTGAGATTTCAACAGTAAAGCCGAAATTGTATGCTGATCGATTCCTTGAATTCATCGAATCAGTCTTGGATTGATACAATCGGATGGACGTTCATCAGAAATTTCAATACCGCATGAATACTACGTTGAAGTCGTGATTCAGTGATCTTCGCCTATGTGGATGGAATGAGTTTATGGATGAGTGGTTTGACGAAACACTATTAAACTTCCACAGATATCAAGATAGATATTAACGAGTGATTTCTTGGGCGGTGGAAAATCATCAAGATGAAAGAAAAATAAGAGTACTCTAAAGTAATTGAATTTCTTAGTTGCAGAAACGGCTGCAGTGACAGGAGTTATTTTCTAACAAAAAATCACATTAGTGACAATATCTTGTGAATTGGCACTGTGATAGCTATACTTCGTGATAAACATTTTTGTCGATAATTTTACTCTAATCGAAATTTCTTCATCCTTGATTTTACGTCAGAAAGGGTGCTCGTTTTGGACTCGAGGCTCTTTTCAATCCCTGTCGGAATTTCGGACCAACGTGGCTTTACTGTTTGTCGTATCATCTTAAAGGACGTAGTGGACTTAGACATGCATGGAGCTATAGGGTACAATACTAGGCATGGCTGTTGTGTATTGTAGATCCTGGGTCAGATATGTTAGAATTGTTGACGGGACTATAAAACCCCACCCTTGGTCTCCCTGTGTGTGGTATTCGCTTACTCCAAACGTTAGTTTTCGTAGTTCAAAAATTTGATATAAGGTATCTGACAAACATTAAGTATTTACCTTGCTTAAATTAGTAGTGTCTTAGAGATGCATTGTACTGAAATAATTTAGGTCGACACCCTTGTTTCCTGCGCAATTGAGCCAATTGGGTTATTTTCAATAATTGAAGCATAGTTAGGCATGACAACTGCAAACCTGCGTGACGCTTTCTTTATTGAGCTAAGACAGCTCCACAGCAAGGGGTAACAGGTTATCATTTGTAACTTTTACTGCCCCAAATTTATTTCAAGTCTGAAAAGGGGATTGAAAAAATATTTATCTATCTGTGTTTGACGAATCTCAACGAAGACTGGAAATTTTGCCTAGAGACTACATATGTATTCAACGTTTCAGAAACTGAACAATCATATTCGACAAAGGAGGGATTTAGAGAATTGACAAAATGAATTGACTTTATCAGCACATTTCGCAGGCACCATATAAGAAGACGCACGGGGATGAATAGTAACGACGTCAGTGAAAAACTAAATGAAACAGAATTAAGTGGAATGAAATATATAGCAGAATAAGACAAAATATGAACAATAGGTTATTGATTAGAAGTGCCTTACTATAGCATAAACAGGCAAAAATACTTATCCTTTGTTTTTGCCTGTTTATGCAATAGGTTATTGATTACGGTATTCGTGTGAAAAAATACTACGTTAGAGTCTTGGAGTCTCTATTTTTACTCTGCGAAGTTGGACTTTATTTCTTATAAGTATGATTTAAGATAGACAGTCATATGCCAGTCATATGCCAAAGGCCTTGCGGGCAGAAAATGGATATTTTGCTCCCTTATACGTTGTAGAATTACAAATTTTAATCCCACGGCGCTAAATTATTTTCAAGTTGTAACACAGTAAATTATGAGACTTGCGATTCAGAAGTACCTGGTTTAAATCCACGTATATATCACCACATCCCACGAATAACCAGTGTTGTTGACTGTGAAGTGAAAAATATTTGGATAAAAGCACTTTAAGTTAAGAGTTTTCCAGGATCTGTCCATCTTGAGACCGTGTGTTTTGTTTTCTGTTTCCTATAGCTTCGCTGCATGCTATCAGTATTAAGGCACGAGAACGGATAAGGTCATATCTTCGTGTTGAAGTGCTCAAATACCATGGTGAAATACTGCCATTTAAGACCTACGGAAGGGAGTTACCGCGGACCCATGTATGTGAAGCTTTGTTTTGGCATTATATATTGAAATGATAAAATCATGCTAGACCCAGAGCTCTTTGCAACGGCATTATGGGCCCTTGTTTACTGATTTGTAAGAAAATCTACAATACACAGTGCAAAAGGCCCGCTTCTATTAATAGCCCTGGGCCCCGTCCTCGCTCTCAGCGGCCCTGCTGCTATTTACCAAAGCACAGTAAACCATTGGAAGTGTAGGAAGTAGTTTGTTAACTTTGCGAACTCGTATTGGTGTTTGACCATTAATCGATTAAATTCCTGTGAGCAGTTGCTTATTTTTAATAGGTCGTAGATTTGCAATAGGTAAGGAGTACACAACTGTACCATGAAATAGCTGGTAGTGAATTTGAACATTTCTGTGTATAATTGATAACTATATTATTATAAAAATCTAATTGTGTCTAGATACTTAGTATTGATAAGATGTCTGCAGATGATTGGTCCCGAGACTAATTTACCACAGTAACTGCTGTAGCGTATTTTGATTGGTTGGTGATAAAACAATCGTCATGATTCTTGTGAACACATCCCAGTTGATTGTAGGTATTGGTTTTATGTTGTGGTAATTTCATTTGATGTGACGTGTGCCACGTGTTGCATCCTGCCAATAGTTCATACATGTAGCCTTAAGAGGCACAGATCTTTGGATGTGTTTATTTTGATTTTTTCACCTTACACGGACACAAAAACTGTACCTGATTGTCTAATTTTATTCCTTTTTATCGTTTTTCTTCAGCAGTTAACTTTGAAAAGAATGTTTATTATCAAGTACACAGTGATTTTTTGTGTTCTGAGTTGGCTAATTTCTGTAATTGCTTGTGACTGACTCGTCTACTTGCATGAACTGGGATTGATTGCAGCATCAGAGGTGATGCAATTACAGGAGTGAGTAATCAATAACTACTGACTACTCGTTCTTATGTCATTTGACTGAGAAAACTCCAACGGCGTTTACATTGTCATTCATTAAGACTAGGATTAGAAAATAGCTGTAAGCAGTCAGGAACGGAATCCTTTCTTCGTCATGAGATCAACAGCTGATCTGCTTAATGTTATCTCGGAACGATTAAGACAGGGTTTACGTTTTTATTGTGAAGCTTGTGCTGTTGGATTCTGCAGGTTTCTGTTCCTCAGGATTCCGGATTGGCCAATAGCTTCTCTTCATCAGTGATCATCGTAACGCCTGCAAGATTGCAATCATTGCTGATATTTCTGCTCTGTATTCTTGCCTAGGAGGGCAGAAATGAATGCCTTTCTAGTTTAAACGGGGACGGAATTGTCCAGTTACTTTTGACGCATATGTTTATATAAGCATTGGTCATTTCTGCTAAACGGTATGCAAGATGAGGCCGACTGAGTGAGAGATGGCAGTTGGCTTGGAACAATGGTGGCGGAGAAGTGTTGTTCAGTCCGATGCGTAAGTGGGTACGCCAGCAGGAAAATAATTTTTTTTTCTTTGAAACTTCAAATTTATTTTTTGACTCAATGCATACCCAAATCAATTACAATGTGTGCCAGAAATCGTAGTAACAAATGATCACGACAAAAAGAGAAAGTTACATATGCATGACCCCGTAGCGCACTATTGCAGGACTACATTGTATAAACAGAATGAGGAAACGCTGTACTAAGCATTTCTACACGGGCCTTCGTGATATATCATGCTTCCTAAGTTGCTGCTAGTGAACGTTGGCTTCCTAGCGCCAAAGACCAAACAATGTTTTTTCTATCTCAACATAGTTATACGAGTTGCCCTTTGTAGAAAGATTGCGTGTTTTCACTTTGGATCGATGTCCGCTATTATAATTTAAGGGAACATTCTTTTTCACCAGATGAAAAAAAACAAAAAACGAGCGTAGCATTCAAGACAAGTCGGTAAACCATTTGTATAGAAATTGCAGGCTTGGCGTCCATGTGCGCTACATTTCACACCAAAACCCTGCCCACTAACCGTTCCCGTGTTAGAGTAACTAGCCTCGTTTCAATGTTGAAAAGAGTCTGAGACTGAGAGTTTAATACTATAAAGTAGTGGTTATACGCTAGCTAAATTAAGCTGAGTAATTCTATTCCGTGAGTGTTACCTTTTTGGCCTTAAACCAGTAGCGAAAGTACATTAAATTCAGTTCTACTTTTTGGTTACTGGATGATGGAAGTTAAAACTTTTGGATGCGCCTTGATTGTAGTTATGCTATGCGTCGCAATACTCGTATTACCGCCAATCTTAAGATTTTTTTGGATGTTGTGATGACCAATTTTGTGGAGTGACTAGTTGGCTATGCTTCCTGTTGGTCATAGCTGAAGCCCCTTAAGCTATGGGCAATCGACTATATTTTTCTCTCGACTTTGTCCTACACAAAAATCTAGTGAAAGTCTCCTTTGGCCACCTTGAATAGAGTTGTATAATAGGTTTTTTCCGCGCATACAGTTTTTGATCTGGTCAAAAAAATCAAATGAGTTTTCAAGTTGTATAGCGTTGTATTGTCGTTCAGCCGCTTTATCTACTTTTGTTTAGTTCACGCATGCTTACTTTATCGCTTTCCCAAAACGTTTTCGCAGGCAGGACAACGTATCACAGTACTTGAGTTTTGGCTTCAGTTGGGATTCAAATAGCCAAGAACTCCACTTGTTAAAGCCCCAAAAGTCATTGAGAAAGTATGGGATGAAATTAGTTTTTATTCAATGTCTTCCCAGGTAAATAAAATTTGTCTTGTCTACCTGATAGACCAAAGGACATTGTCACGCCATCAATTTCCCCTAATTTGCCCAGTTACACGACATGTGCTGAAGCGCTGGGAGGTGTTGGGCAGCAAAACGTTGACGTAGGGAAACATGCTTGTATCTTATCTTCAGAAGAGTATTCAGGTATTCTTGTTGGCAGATAAAAGTGAAAGCCTTGACCATCTGGAGAAGACATTAAAGGAAAGTACTTTTCCAAGTAATTATCGCATTGTTCAAAAATCTGAGTGTCATATTTATTATGATAAACTGTTCCGTAAATGTTTCCCAAATTACTGCAGTCACTACCATAAGCGAGGATTTTAGGTCAACGATGTTGAAATGTTGAAGGAAGCTTTGGTTGTTATAGACAGTTGTGAGGAGCATATGACTTGATATTGATAAAACAACTTTTGCTTAGTGGAAGAAGGATTAATCCTGTCTCTCTCCTTAACGTTTCATGTCATTAACTTTATTAGGAGTGCTTTACAAGTGATCTGAGCTTTTTAGAGACAATGTTACCACTGTTCGGAATTTCGTGTTATGAGTCCTACATTACCCACTCTGTCTCATGTAAACTATGGGTCAAATAATCTTGACAGAAAGGAATTTAAAACGTTAATAGTTCTGGACTCCTCCATTTGCTGTCTCTCATACAAAATATGTAGTATGTACAACGTATGCAGATGGTTATAATTTTCTTTTCTAGGTAAAGTTGGTCTTGCTTACAAGTTGATAAACTTTGCAACATATTCGTAAATGCCTTGTGTCCGTTAATACCGATTGTTCCTATTGCTCCCATTGATAGATTTATGAGGATGAAAGGTCTTTCAGAACATTTTCGTAACCCCGCTTTTTATGAGCCTCATTATTTTCAATGTTTGTTTCGAAACCAACAGTTCAAGAACATATAATACACCCTCATTGATTATAAGGAGGTCTGGACGCTTGTTGGTTCCAGTGTTAACAGCTGATGGTCTGAAGCCTGGAATATCATCAGCATAGACTTTAACATTGCTTATTCCTAGGAAAGTTAGGAAGTTGCCAATCGTCAAGAGGACAGAGTTGTGACGCTAGGTATATCTTTTTCCTTCAAGCACAGATTTACAACCAGAGACGATATGAAGGAGGGATTTTGCGAGTTGGCAGAAGTTGCACAACTCACTTTCGACCCTTCCCCAAAATTTCATCTTTTTCCTTGTACTGTTTCAGGTAATGCACAGAGAAGTTGAAGATGTTCTTAGGTAGGAGTTTCTGTGCTTCACTCCATGTGCTTGTTATTTTGTTTGTCGTGTGCTCAAGGATAGCCTTCAGTATAAAGCCTTGTGATGTCAATTCATGTGTGATCCTATGGACTTTCCTCATTCTATTTTCTTTGATTACCTCTTTTCCATTAGCGTATGTGTCATATTGCACATTTTTATCACGGCTAGTTACTTTATGAAGTGACTGTATGTCTCCATTTGGGGACTTCTTTAAACAGTTCCTAAAAGAAACTTGGCACTGTGAAAATTTCGTAGACGGAACAATAATTCCCAGCTTGCATTTTTTTTCGTAAGACCAATTATATCCAATGTTCCACTTATCGGTATCTCAAGCCATAATCTAATGCACTTGTGTGCAAGTGAGTCTAGATTTTGTTGACCCATGTGATGTCTAAATCGGTAACTGTTAAGTCCCAAGACACTTTAAACATGAAACACGTTGAATAGAGGGGAATCTTGTTTTTTGGATGAAGTGGTAGCCTACTTATTGCTTCCAGCAGCAGATTAGTTGTTTCCAGTAACTTTTTCTTGTGCTCTTCATTGTCCATTTTAAAGTTAAAACTTCTACCAAGGTAAGTGAACGAGTCAGTAGATAAAACAGGAGGGATTCGCTGGTCTGAGACAAACACCTTTGGACCAATTTGACTACAATTTGTGTTGACTTTCATCATAACAAATGCTTTACATTTGTCTGGCCTTGCTTCCAAATTTGCCCAAGAGCAGAAAGCTGTGAAACAGTTTAGAAGGATCTGATTTTCATATTCTTGGCCTGTTACTATGCATGCATTGACTGCAAATTGGAGCCAATTTCTGGGCCTTAAGAATGCATCATGTTTGCATCCTAAATGAGAGTACTGTTGCTTTCGTATCAGTTGAATGAAAAGTTGAATATCATGTTGAACATAAGAGGGCCTGAAGTCACCCTGAAGAACATCTTTAGTCACGGGGATAAATGGTGTTGCAATTCCTGAGGTAATGATTGACGTTTTATAATCTGTGTACAAATTTTTTGTCAAGTTTTGGATTTCAAATGGAACATGGTGGAATCGGAGTGTTTCTTGGATGAGATTGCGGTGGACCTCTCCGAAGGTGTTGCGAATATCGAGTAATATGATAAACAGAGATTGTTGCTTCAATCTTGCTTGATTCATATGAAAAGCCATTTGTGCTTTATGTTCATATGTTCCCGAAATTTTTGGTATAAAGCCTTTTTCAATGTTATGTTCAAGATATTTGTTTTTGAGAAGGAAGGCAAACATCCTGTTACAAATCAGGGATGTAAATACTTTCAGAGGTACAGACTGAAGTGTTATTGGTCTGAAGTTTGCCGGAACATTGGGATTGCCCTTTTTGTGAATAAGCACAGTTACCGCCCTTTTCCATGTCGAAGGTACTGAACCAGCCTTCCATGCTTCCATCAAAGTACGGTGGATGTACATTGCCATTCTCTGCAAACATATTATCGATATTTTG
>JANTCA010003521.1:0-10719 GCA_024741275.1 Chironex yamaguchii | reverse complement strand
ACACACACACATATATATATCGCAGAAGGTTTTATAGAAGTGAATGATATAGAGGTAAATGTATATAATGGTTTTTACGGCAGTACTAATAGCAGCTGATAATGTACACTATTTCTTTACGCGGTTATTTTTGTTGCATTAATTTGAAAGCGTATTTTACTTGGCAGGGACCACGTGGACCAATAGGACCAAGTGGAAAACCAGGAAGAGTAGGCCCAAAGGTAAGAATAGGTTATGTCAGCAGGGGCGTAGTCGGTCTTTGAAAATTGGGGAGTGGGGGTGGGGGAAAGACGTCCTGCCAAACACTAGGTTCATCCGTTACCTCTTGATTTAGTAACATGTTAGCCTAAAGCACTGTTGCAAAACAGGACATGCAAACCACGTAACCTACAAGAAACGTTGGCACGCGTTGTAGTTAATTTCAAGATGTGAAATTCTGTATTTGTAGCTGACAATGGTTAACAGAGAGTTTTTGAATATGTTCATTTTGCGGAAAAGTGGGTACCCCTTGTCTGTAATTTTACTGCAATTTTGTATTTGGTTGACTAGTTACTTGTGCGCACCCAGAGCCGCCGAGAGGTTTAAGAGGCCGTTGGGCAAAACTGAAAGTGAGACTTTGCGAGCAAAGCAAGCAGAAGATAGGGGGTCCGGGGTTATTAACGGAAAATTTTTGCGTACATGGCCTTTACGTTGGTGTAAAATACATTCTGAAATATATTTTGCATCACCTTTTGTTGCTTCACTTACTTGGTATTGTGCATGGTACTCTCCTCGTGAGACCTGATTTTATCGTGATGTTTTCCCCAAATGCCATTGTAGCCCATTTTTGGATGGCTGAATAAGAAATGTGTTTGAGATTGCGGGCTTTCGTTAAACCAATAACGCACGCATTAGCATTTAACAACAATATTGTTGCACGTAAGTGATGACAGACAAAGGACAGTCTTTATCTCTTGTGGATTTCCTCGCCGAATTTTGCTACGTTCTTTTGCTATTAAAAACATCTTGTCTCAATCATAACGTTTTGAAACTCAATGGTCTGCTTTTCGGATTCCTTTGATGTGCTTGAAGTTCACTTTCGACTACAGAAGTCTTTCTCTCACTTTTTGAGCCCCCTGGGGCACGAGACCCTGAGGCAACTTACCCCCTGCTCCTCCCTTGGTGGCCCGGACACGAGCAATAGCGCTGGGCTTTTTCAAATCACGCTTTCTTTAATACCGCATGGCTCTAGTTAACATGGAGTGTTTTTCCGGGGATACTGTAAATTTATACTGTTATCATCCTTATTTTCATTTACTGTGGCGTTTCTTTCCAACCTATATACTTAATTAGTACTCTTTGTTGTTTTCCACTCTGATTTTAGGGTAGAAGTGGATTGTCTGGCAACATTGGTCTACCCGGTCCACCTGGAGTGAAGGTAAGCACGTCTTCGCTGTCATTTTATTATCTTAACTGGCGAGGATTTTATCCTAACTGCTTGTTAGGCTCGTATTTTTCCTTTTCACGTGCTTCTGTTTTTCCTTTTCACGTCCTTGTGTTGTTCGTGTGAAATATTTGTATGGCGGAGCATTTTAAACACACTGTATAATTGAATATTTGAATTGCTGCATCATATATAGTAGAGATATCACACTCATACAAACCCACGTCAAAGTGTCTAAATCTGAGTCCTTGTTGGAATGCACAGCGGTGATAAGGGTCCAGACTCCCCCTGCATGCAATAACGCTGTTGTTGAATAGTTAAACTATAACAAGATTTAACTATGGAGGACCCACGTTTGGTGTTTTTCCTTTTCAGTAGTGATGTTAGGCCTTAGTATAATCTTACTTATTGTAGCTGTTGAACAATCCCTTGCTCATTAACCAGGATATCTTACAATCTTGGTTGGTGAATTACTATAAAGGTCGTACATTTCCCAAATGTACGACCTTTATAATAATATTCTAGCTCTGTTACAAGGGCCAAGAGGTGTCACCTTGGTCAGTTTCGGATTGCGTCGTATAATTAATTGGGTACAGTTAATAATTGAAATTCAAGGTTCCTTTAGATCTTGGTTTATCTTTATCTTCAGCGTCATCTTCATGTTTTTTATTGTAAACTAGCTCAAAGTCTGAGAATGAACGAAGAATGGATTCCTGGTTTCTCACCCTCACAAAACGCGAGTGATATTAGCAAAATGACATTTTTTATTGTTTCTTTCTTAGGGCGAGAGAGGCCCCGCTGGGGTTCCTGGTTATCCAGGTGCTCAAGGGTTGAAGGTAACGCGTTGTCAATATTAGCGAGTTTAACTTTGTTATCTACATTGTTATGGCAACAGCCTGGCGCTATTGGTTTAGGTTAAGGCGCCGTTTACACTGGTGCGGATCCCAAAGAGAACGGATCCATGTCGGATCGGTAACGATTTCCGTGAGCGTCTACATAGGGAACTGTACTGAAATGGTTCCTCTCAATTGCCTCGTTTGTCGCCTCGTTTGTCGCCTCGTTTGTCGCCGTGGTAACGTTGGGCTATCATTTTAAAATCAGCCTCGAGACGAAACTTTATTGTCTAGTAACTGATCCGTGCACGTATGGATCCGTATCAGTCGTTTACACTGAGCCTTAACTGGAACGGATCCAAACTGGTACACTTTGGAAAAAGATCCCAAGTAAGTACAGATAGCAGATGCATATCGGTGCGGATCCTTCAGTACCGGTGTAAACGGAAAGCCTGTCTATGCTCGTTTTGATACGGAATCGTTTGGATCCCTCCTAATGTTAACGGGGTCTACGTTTGCAGTCCTTGATTGGATGTCGGGTGAAATAGGGCTTCTTGGTCGAAGGATAGGTGTTTTAAGATACTAAGGACTGTAGGCTTTCAAAACCATTTATTAAGTTTTCGATCAAGACAACATGGTACTTGACAGGAATGTCAATATGGAAATACTACTTGGTGCTCCCTGAGATTTTGAGGAAAGATTTTTTTCCTCTGTTAGTCGTCCAATTTATTGAACCGCGATCCTATTAATTTGATAACTTTTACAATTTGAATATAACTAACATTAAACATTACTTGCACTCAACATTATTCGCATGATTCCACAGGGAGAACCAGGAGAATCTGGGCCAAGAGGCGATCCAGGAATGAAGGGAGATAAAGTAAGTAGCATATAATTATTTAAGTGGCTAGTAAGAGTCGATGATGATTTAGCGGTGTGATTATTAAACGTGAAAACTTGACTTCATAATTTACATATGACCTGTCACCTTGTGTCGGGGTGTCGACCTCTTCCGAAGCTATTGCAGGATCACCGTATCGAGATTTTTATATCTAAGAAAGATAGTGTCTATTTGAATTAAGGTTCTTTCGTCGTAAGTACGCATCCTACAGGGTAGCATCTACCAGTTCATTTCTTTCGTACTTTTGCAATTGTAGAATGCCTTGTAGAATGTAGATTTTTTGCATTGAAATGAAAATTGTTTATAAAAGTCGTTAACACGCAAATTACTACTAATACTACTATTACTGCTGCTGCTGCTACTTTTGCTACTACTGCTGCTGCTATTACTATTACCACTACGACCACTGTTATTACTACTATCACTACTATTTAGGGTAACGGATTAGTAATTTTCGTTAGATCTTCGAGCAAGGGATGAACGTCTCCGTTTGCTTTAGCTTGTGCGAATCGCAGTAACAAGAGCTTGTTTCATGAATTGCTCTTTAGTTCTGCTCCATGTTATCGTTTCGGGAGTCCCCTTGTACACCATTAATTGTAAATTTAACTAATGTTTGAATTCATTGTTGCTTGGATCCATTTCTAAATGACACTGCGCTCTATAAACGTGGCCTCTCTTTTTGTTTTCTCATTCAGGGAAAGCCTGGTATATCTGGACCAGCAGGACTTCCTGGCCCGACTGTAGGTGGTGCTGATTTGTACTTCTTGTATCATTAGACTTAATTGGACTTTGCCTAATATGTTGTATGTAACAATCTTGTTAATGTAACTTATAGCACAGGAAGATCTGAGTCAATGTAGCAGATTTGTATCCAGGTTTGACTGAGCACTGTGTAAGAGTTTGAAAGGAACGGGTTACATAACAGCACAGAAACGAATGAATGGATTTCGTTGGAGCAATGCGGAGACGTAATCTACCTGAAACAAGGAATATTTGTTACTCTGCAGTGTTGAATGAAGCATGTAGTGTCTTTGAACTGGGAATGTTAGAGTATGCATACGAAAACAAAGCCTTGTCGTATACCACAGGTTTATGTGTTAGAGATGATTCGGGTAGCATCGTTAGCCGTCAGCAATGAACCAAAGAAAAGGCGTTAGAACGTAGCGGGATAGCATTGTTATATTGCAGTCTATACCGTCGTTTGGATTGAAGTAGGAGGATCTGAGGACAGAGATTAAAGGGATCGTCACATCCATTAAAACTTCACGTAGTAATTTAGCGAGTAACATTGACTTAAATTAGTGTAGTTTTCGTACAACGGTAACTTTGAAATATCTCAAAATTCTAGTGTTTTTATCATCAGTTGCAGATCTTATGATATGAAATATTATGCGGTGTGGTACACGTAAGTGTCCAGAATACATTCACTGGAACCCACCCATTCTGCATTGGTAGCAGAGGTATTCGTTAGCTGGAATAGGTTTCGCACCCAAGCAGGACTTAGTGACAAATAAGAGCATTGCTTTGCGATTCTTCGCGCAGTGTTCATAGTAGCATAATGTCATTCACTTAATGTCAAGTGCCGTCAGCCTCCTTGCTTATGCTGTACGATTGTAGCGTCGTAGTTGACACAGAGAGTAATGGTGTTCAGGTTAACATTAAATCTTAGTGTCGTGGTCATAATAAAGCTTTGCTGCTCTACATTGCGAGTCTTTTTGTGTTTACAAAGTATGTTACAAACCACAGCGAAAGGCAGTCCTTTTCAAGTAACTGTATTGTTTCAGTGTATATTCTCGTTGTCACTGCTGGTTCTATTGGCTATTAAATGAGCATTGATGCAATAGTGACTCTATTTGAAACTTTAGCAAGTGCTTTCTAACTGTATTTCCATGCTGTAAGGCAAATTTTTAAACTTAACTATATTCGTTTATTAGGGATCGTCTGGTCCACCTGGAAAACCCGGTGAACCTGGCAGTCCTGGACTAAAGGTAAGTGTCCAGACCATACTCTTGATAACAATGTTTTGTTAAAACATAAGCTGCCTTTCCAAGGATACAAAATTAGTTCACTTGTTGTATGATTAAATATTCTAACATATACTGTATGTATATATGTATATAGTACGATTATCAGTATATTATAAACAGTGAAACCTTATAAAAGTGAACACTCATGAAACAGTAGAAACGTCCTGTTTGTACAGTGAACCGGATTAAAGTCGGCGGGTGGTTTGGTCTATTGAAATGGATAAGGGACCGAAAAAATTGTACGTAATGGTCAGTCATTCTGTTTACTCATTGTCCAGTTTGCCTAGGTTTCAAAATAGAACAGTAAATAAAGATGGCCTTTTTATGCTTGGTTTTGTTTGTTTGTGTTTTTATTTTGTAGGGCGAGAAAGGGGAGGAAGGGCCACCCGGTGATAAAGGCCCACCGGTAAGTTTTATAATTTTGTAAATCAGTCTGTGGAGATTGTACGATGTTATATTTTTTCACAAGCCGTCAAAAGAGGACAGGCTTGAAGTCTGACTTTTAAATTTCGCTCTTGCTTAACAATTAGCGAGAGCTAAATATCGCACTAAAATACAGGCGCTGAATGTAATATGGATTTTGCTGGTCCTTTCCTTTAAACACAGATTCCAAATGTTAAACTCGTTAACCCAACGTACGACATTGTTAATTGTTCATAGATAAAATCAGATGTTTTGGAATAGCCTATGTATCGATTAGAGTATTGAGGCTACAGGTATTCCCAAACTGCCCCTGTTGCTTTAATTTTGCCGTGTCGTCCATGAACGTACAGGAAGGAGGGTATTTTTATCATGTATTTTTTTAACCAGCAAGCATTTTGGTGTACGATTAAACTTTTTGCGCCGATCAAAAGTTTTCCACACTACCAAAGAACTATTGTTTGAGTTTCGATTGTTAGTGGGTGTTGTTTGATAGCTATGTTGCCCATAAAACGTAATTGCAAGAGCTTTGTTTTAACTTTAGGGTCCTGCTGGTTTAATTGGCTTGCCAGGATTTGCAGGGACACCTGGAGAAAAAGTAAGCATCGACGAAAAAGTGATCTTTTCCTTTATGACCAATTTGTAACATGTGCTTTGGACTAAGAACAATTGGCAATTTCTAGACTTTTTCATTTATGATCAATTCTTGTGAGCACTAGGACGTATTTTAACAGACTGGAGATCTGCCTTGACGAACTACTATGTACAGCAGAGTTACTCTCGTTTTGATTTTAGTGACTATTATGACTCTATGGTCTTTAAGGTGCTGGGGCATGCGCAGTCCGATATGTAGTTTATAGGCCCTAGAATAATTGTTATAATATATTTTTTTCAATCCGTGATACTGAGTGAATATTAGCGTTGAATCACGAGGAAGTCCGTAGCAATTCAGAGAGCTAGTGTAGCAGTTGACTTTAATGACATGGCATTCTGTGGCGTCACATGGCATGTAGTACGAGCACCATAGTTTGAAATAAGGGAGGCCTTAACATGCTGAAGAAGCGCTATAGCCTGAAGAAAGGATGCCTGAGTATGACGTTGGGTGGCCATAACGTGTAGGATTAGTACAATAACATGCAATAGGAGTGCCATCGTTTACAACTAGAGCATGTAGTGGGGACCCGTGAACACGCTGTAGGTTTCCCATAGCCTGTCATAGGAGACACCATTCAGTAGAGACATCGTAGCAATAAGTTAGGACATCATGATATGCCTTAGGAATCCGATAACATGTAGAAGGGATGATAAAATACAGGAGGTCGAATAACATAGAGTAGGGATGCTGAGCATGTAGAAGAAACGGCATTACTTGATGTAGGAATGGTATGATGTGCGACAGGATTGACCCAGCATGAACTGCCGACCCTGTACCAAGTGGTAGGTAGGCTAGTCATATTATTGTTTTCTGGTTCATATGGATGACACGAAATGAATCGACATAGGCGCAATAACCCTATTGTGCTTGCTGAGAATAATAATTGTATTAAAAAACTCGTTGTTGGATGCCTGAACGTATCCTCTTCATTGGGTCTTCTTTGCTGCATTTACAGGGTCCGCCGGGAAGCATCGGACCTCCCGGATATCCTGGACCCCGAGGAGATATGGTAAATCACTCTTACGTAGTTGAAGCTTCAAATGCAATACTGTTTCTCTTCCCAGCATCCCCGTTGATTGTTTGTTTGTCTTTTGACTTGGCATATTGTGTTCTGTTTGCGGCGATAAATTTGCATGTTTTGATGAGTCTTGATAAGGATTAGCCTTTTTACTTAATTTCAGGACTACATACTAATACCCCTACCGAAATGGACAAGTGTGTAAACAAACTCCATTTTAAAATCGCTATGAAAATTTGCAATATTTCGCTAAAAACATACTTGAAAGCTTTTTTCTTGTGACACTCTTCTCTCTTCTGTCGCAAATTTTCAAGGCGACTTTCAAGTTCTGTGCCACAAAAAGATTGTTCAAGACACCATTTGGCAAACGTATTCTTCCAGCGATTACATAGCCAATAGCACTCTTTGTCAATATAAGAACCTCAACCCAACTTGACATTTTTACGAAAGAAAATTGAAGTGTTAACTCTACTCGAGTGGTAATCCATTGCTTGGATTAATGCGTAACTATAATCGGGAGTTTTAAGTCCAGTATGAGCGCGAGTTTTCAAGTGCGCAACTGATATGCGCGCTTTACGAGGTCATCGACAGATTTGCAATAGATAAGTGAATATTTTCAAAGAATTAAAGTTGCTTTGTTGTCAGTTTGAAGTAACAAGGTAAATACTTTGATCATTTTATAATACAGTATTTGTTTTTTCATTTATGTATACCCGAAGTTTTTTTAAAAGTCCCGTCTGGATGATGGTTACACATCTGTTTATCGATATGTGTATAGATTTTGGCCCTTATGTTGATGTATATATGATTGCTGATGTATTATTTGTTTATCTTAATTGTTGGTATATTATTTCTATTTGAAGTTCGTTGTTTACAGCAGTTATTGTTAGGCGTTCCTTTCAGTTCGTTGTAAATTGTTTTTGCTAGGAAAAAGTTCACAATTAACCAAACTTGCAAACCGCTCTACTTAAATATACCCTCTGCGTTTGGTAAGAACCGTTCCCTCCTGGCATATTCAGTGAATACCCCTGTTTTGTTTACTTTAGCATGTTTGTATTCCGGTGTCGTCATGTGTTTACATTACTTTGTTTTCATGTTGATTTGGTGTTATTGTTTACATTCTGGTTACTCCTCTACGTCTTCGTTAATAACAGCTTATTTGTTTATCTTCCTGGCAAAAAATAATCGAGAACAACACATACAGATTTCAAGAAAACATGACGAATGTTCGTCACAAGTTCTTTGGAGTTTGTATTTGCATCCTTGCTGATGAAATGAATTCTCACTCTCATAACCAATCAAATATAAGCTGTAAAACAAGTGTGAGACAAACTAGAAAGGATGCAATCATCTTTTCAAATTAAAACACTTCTGTCTCATTTTCGTTGCAGGGTGTTCCGGGTAAACCTGGTATCGCAGGTCCCATTGGAGTACCAGGCCCAAGGGTATGTTTTTAGCTTGTAACCTCAAACCCTTACTGGTGCTAATTGTCATACGGAAAACTAGCTTTTGTGAACTTAGTCATGTTCCTTCTCTAACCAAGAGCTTTATTCTCATGGTTTTCAAGTGAACATTGCTTGCCATGTTTACTGGATTACTGTTAAGCCAACCCCATTTACTATCAACATGCCAGTGTGCAGGATGCCGTCTGATGGAAGGATTCCTTTTTGCCGTGTATTGCTGTCGTCTGAAATTCTTGTTTTTCGGTCTTGCTTTCCTGACAACTGTGACCCCCATTTGCTCGAATCTCTCATCAGTCTGTATCTCGCTTCTTTCATTCTTTCTGATCGACCTTCATTATCCTGATACGCTTTTTAGAAAGTATTTGCCTCTTTCTATAATTTGTCAAACTATGAAACCTCCTATTGAAACCAGGAACGTTTTTGAAGCTGCCATGTAGCATTTACTGACGTTGTAGTCAACTTTACACGAATGTGACATATCCATCTAATTTGACTCATATTGTTGTGGAATTTCTGAGGATTGTGGATTATCGGGTGTTAAAGACTTCACAAAGTAGGGTACTAGTATTTTCAACTGGATATCAAATATATGCTATGATTTTGTCATCTTGCTTAGGAGCACCCGGTAGATGCACCGTTGCAATTCCATCCACATTGGGTGAGATGTGTTTAAATGCAAAATATTTTTCATGTTTTAGGGGCCGCCAGGGGACAGAGGACCACCTGGAGAAAGAGGAGAGCCTGGAAGGCAGGTAAACGTATTCCCTAGTTAGCAGTAACAAGGACCTTTATGATAGGATAATAATTTGTAGATGTAGGTTTAATATTAAGAGCCGCCGTGGTATAGTGGATAAGTTGCAGGCCCGAGATTACGAGTTCGAACCCGCGTCATCACAAACAAAATACCATTGGTGAGAAAAGGTAACGAGAGCCCACTCTTATAAAGAACACGCTTCCTAGTAAATTTCCTAACCCTGGTATGGGAATCAGCAACGCTCGATAACGAGTATGCTACCATAAAAAGGCTCATTATTGCATTATTTATCGACCCTGTTTATTGTTTCATAATTATTTTCACTATTAACTGTATCCATTAAGTTTCAATTGTGGTTAGACAGTGAAACTACAACGTGTAAGTTTACCACGAACTGAAATTTGAAATGTCCTTCATAGAGCATTTCTGTTTGAATATTTCAAGTGTTTGAGTGTTGCTTTAGATGGTTGCGAGCCCGATTTACTTTGGTTACTTACTCTACTTACAAAATAGAAGCAGTACAAAATATATTTAGTGTTTATGTAATTTATATAAGCTTTGTGATCTGTCTGGATATTCGCGTGCTTAATGTGTCTTGCCTTGTTGACTGAGATCTCCGAAAGATGGATCGTGGGTTTAAAACTGACAGAAAGTGTAGCAATTTCTGTAACGTAGAGAGAAGGGATAGTACATCGTATTGTTGAACGATATCTGGAGCTTCTTGCAGTTGATGCAGGTACTTATATCTTGAGATGATAGAATCATAAGTCTATTTGGTGATGTAAGTAGAAGGTTATTTTCATACTATATGGATATAATATCTCAGCAGACACAGTGCTTTGATATATTTGTCAAGACTTGGGCATTACCACAATAGCTGCACTAAGCGGGAGCAGATAGATGTTGAGATATTACATATACCTGACACTGATGAAGGCTTAAGCCGAAACACAGAAAAAATTAATGAATTTCCCCTTACCCATCGCTGGGTTTGGTCTCGTGATACCAAGGACTTTGAATGTCCTTCACCAAACCTTTGTGTCGTGATGGCACGGAGGTTTGGGTGTTGGCTTTTGAGTCTGAGGGTTGCAAGTTCGAAAGTCAAATCTTTGTGCCGTGATGCCCTGAGTGTTGGCCTTTGAGTCTTGAGTGTCGAGCCCGGACGGCTCCACTAAGTGCGAGTATTGTGGTAATGCTCCATTCTTGACAAATATGGAAACACACA
>JANTCA010003520.1:0-10720 GCA_024741275.1 Chironex yamaguchii | reverse complement strand
ATAACCCAATCCGCTTGCAACTCCTACACGCAACCTATTCTATCTGCTGGTCATTCTATCTGTAAGTCGTTTATATGCACCCCATCCTAGACACAACTCATTCTACGCGCAACCACTCTCTACTTATAACCCAATCCGCTTGCAACTCCTTCTACATGCAACCCATTCTACCTGTTGCTCATTCTATCTGTAAGATGTTTATATGCACCCCATTCTAGAAACAACTCATTCTACACGCAATCCATTCTTTACTTGCAATTCAGTCTGCTTGTACCTCCTTCTACATGCAACCCACTCTACATGCAACCCATTCTACTTACTAACTAACTACATATGAAACCCGTTCTACTTGGTAACTCATTCTGCATGCAACTCGCTCTAAATGCACCTCATTGTGAATACAACTACTATAATTGTTCAATGATAACTAAAACATTTACTTGTCATTACCCAATAATCTGCAAAATTAATAATGCAAGTCAAACAATGTAAAATTTCACTTACATTGACCCTCCTAATAGTTTTGAATTTAGTGTGACTACCGAAGCTCCAATCCAGATAATAACAAATACCTCAGCAAATTCAGGTCCTCCATCACTCACACTATCCACTTTGTGAGAACTCTGTAGCATCCTGAAAATTTAAGATGTATGATTTTAAAATGTGAAAATAGCACTAATCAAAGATGGTTTTAATATGATAATCTCATGACAAAAACTAAAGAGATTCAGATGACTAGGAAGAGATCATGTCATCAGAACAGAAAACATTTTGCTGTACAAAAAATGAATTGAATACCTCAAAATATGTATGTGTAGACAACTAGAAGTTCCAATTGTAAACAAAAGCACTCGTAGGTGACCATACTAGTAAAGAATTGACTTGCTGAAAATGTTCTGTCGTATTATGCTAGCTCAGCCATTCAAGGTCTTCTAAACAGTTCTTCCAAGATGAAATTTCTCTTGTAATTCACAATGGCTTGACCAAAGAAACCTGCCCACTGGTCCTTTGTTTTTCAAGTGGCAATTTAATGAATTAAAAACCAATCAATTTTTAAAGTTCAAATTAAAATTTAAAAAATACATAAAACAACATATATCTGTTTTTAACATGAACAAGTAAAACTATTTTAGAGTGCACTCTTTTGGAGTAAATCAGAGATTTGCTTCGCTTTTTTCATTCTCTTAAGACTTGCCATAGAAAACAAAAAAACCCTCGCTGATTCGACTTTCCAAGCAAATGTCAGGTTTCCAAGAAATAGATTCTCTTTGGTGCTGTTGAATCTCAGAAAGAGAACAAGATGCTAATGCAAGGAAGCCAATCTTATGTCACATGTGAAATTCATATTTTTATGCCTGTGGCTGCCTATAATTATATAATAATTAAACGTTGGGCCCCTCTCCCACCATTTTGGCATGGAAAGCAGTGTAAGGCACTTGTTGACGTATGCATACTATTTAGAACTTTGTTGGTGACATTTTGAAACCACATTTAATCACAGATCTACAGAAATTTAACTCTATCCAGTCCTTAATTATCACGTGACCCAAAAAAGCACCAACAAACAAACAACAAAAAATCAATCACTTCCAAGAAGACACGAATTTCTGGGCTTCTCATTAGAGAAAAACAAAAACGAAATGCTACAAAAGCAATTTGCCTGTTCCAGTCAACAGTCAAGGGAAGTGAAGTAGCTTTGCTACTACAATGAAAAGAACAGTACAATGTCGAATTAAACACTTGCTTCACTCAAAAACACACCCTAAATTAAGCTATCATTTACTCTATAGATATTAACTGGAAAAGAGGAGAAAATCATTTCTTTTTTCAACTACATAGTCATACAGAGTTGATAGTTATAATGTTCATGGTGGTTCAATTAAATAATTCCACTACTAAATATGTTCTGTTGCAACAGAATCTTCACCTCAGTATCATTGCAGGTTTTTAATTTATCTTTCAACGATGTGACTTTCAAATGAATACTCACATGGCCAGCATGATGCAAAGTATTAGTGGTCCCCATAAATCCCCTACACAAAAGCATATAACGTAAATTTAAAACATAACATGGAAAAAACTAACTGAAATACAATGTAAGCAATTTGACTGCCATCAATATATCTAGATGGCACACAGTTATTTATACATTTTGCACTCTGCACAAAATTTCAAAACAGGTTGTTGAAGTCAGAAATTTGCTGGAAAAGAATTTCATAACATTATTCGTGCCCTTGCCAAGTAAAGATATAATTAGTGTCAAGGCTCTTTTCATGCATACTAATTAGCACGATTACGAGGTTCAAGGAGATTGAGCAATACCTGGTGATTAGTTTGGCTTTAGCCTAAAGCATAACACAATTCAAAAGCATAACTATACCACTGCACAAGCGATGTTCTAAAACTACGTAAAGGGTATTTGCAGTTTATAGTGAGAAGAGTGTATATCATGATCCATGCGGGGGATGATATTTTGTGGTCCACAGGATGCAACCAGGGGCAGTGCTGAGGGCTATTCAAGTTATTCACGGAATACCTTTTTTTTTTCAAAGATGTCCTTATATTTTTTTAGCTCCAAAATTTCTTTCTTGTAAGGAACTCTTGCACAATAGACATGGATCTTCATTAAAGAACCCTTTCACGGTACTTCCTTTCTTGAAGATGACAATTAGTTCAGGAATTTTTATTCACTGCACTGAATAGCTGTTGAAATTTGCAGATTATGACCATGGTGTAGCACGTGAGTCTGTGCTCAATACTATCTCTTTGTTTCTGGAGCCCTTTGTGACGTCGGCTACAACTCACCATTTTGCCTCATGAAAATGAGTGTCTGAACATAACATATTCAGTTATCATTTTGAATACTATGGTGAGGCTCTCCCTGCTTTTGCTTTCAACTAAAGTTTTCCTTGATGGACCAAGTTTTGGCAAACGAGTGTCGTTGGGGTGTTTCAAAAATTTTTTTGGCGATCCCAACAAAGAAATCAACTCAATCACCAACAGTTTAATATCTTAAACCCAATGCTCAAATTTTTCCAATGTTGTGATAGTCATTAGTGTCTACTACTTGTTGGCTACAAAGGGGTCCATGATTATCCATCTCTGTAACATTATCAATAAAAAAAGTTAAAACTCTACTTCATTCACGTCGTAAAACTTTGAAAATAAGCCAAAAATGTTGAGGCAAGCTTCCAAATGCAGATAGGAACATTTTTGAGACAATCAGATCCCTCGTAGAAGCCGACATAATCAATCGGAATCCTCAATACCCTTGCCATTTCGATGGCTTTCAGGAGGCGGTAACTTGCTATAGTATGCAAACCATTTAGAACTTTGTTGATGGCATTTTGAAACCATATTTAATCACAGATTTGCATACTTGAAGACACACAAAGCCATTTCTCAAATTTTCAAGATTCATTCTCCTTTGCTCCTTGTGCATGATGCCCACTAATCCTGGGCTTGCAATTGAACTAATTGGCCTGTAGTACAACTCTATCCTCAAAACCATGTTTAGAGACATGAATAGAAAGCTGACAAGCTTGCAAAACTTTTAAAATTAGAACCAACTTTCCTGATTTTCTTCACTTTGAACTTCAATCAGACCAAATACAGATCCAGACCTAACATCTTCGAGCCACCCTGAGGGTCTCAACTGCTTCCTCTTTCATATGCAACAGAAAGAGCTCTCAGGCATTTCCCAGCAAGAAGTACGTGAAAGAAGCCATGATCAAAAGTGATATTCGTAGTTTTCATTGTTCCATAAACATTGTGAACAGTTTATGCTCAGAAAGAGTATTGATGTTATGGAACTGTTAGTAATGATGATAGATGATGCATTCTTCTGGACAAAGCTTTTTGTGACCCATCTCACCCAACCGCTTTCTCCTGTAACTCCCAGCAATTTAAGTTTGAGAAGGAAAACACAAGATGCCAGATTCTCAGTAAATTATATCATGTCTCATGCTCTCACACTAAATGCCAAGCTGCATTCAAATATATTTGAAAGCTCTGTTATGCGAAAAGGACTGACTAATGGATTAAGTAATATTTAAGCCTAAAAACTGATAGCTACTCTAGAAAAGAAGGAGCTTGGAAGCTTTATGACAGACAATGGAAACCAGTGTCCGTGGCATCCTGTCTGTATTGAAAGACAGAAAACTACCTTTCCCTGATGTAATCACAAGGGATATGTGTAACAAAAAGCAAGAATTGAGAACAGCAGCACAGGACCAAAAAGTTTGGGGAGGTGCTGTGATGTCCATCACTTCAACTATGATCCAAACATGGTGATTATGATGATGTAAACAAGTTAGTAAACAACTATGATCCAACAAAGCAAGCATGAAAGCAAACAAGTAAGGTTATAAGTGAGTAATTACATAAAATTTGGTGCATAAAATGGAGAAAAAATTGAATCGGCACCATTTGAAAAGTTTATTTAGGATTAGGTATTATTGGCTGTATCAATCTGATGGCAGATAAAAGCTTCTAAAATTAGACAATTACTTGAAGTCATTAATGTAAAACTATTAATACGAGAATACTTACAATCTCTTAGAAGTGTTTTGCTTTGTCTTGGAATCAATACATGGAAGAATTTTTTACCAACTGCTTGTAAATCTCGCTTCTGGAAAAAAGGTATGAAATGGTAAATTTTTTCTCATATAGCATTTTTTAACTATACTACTTCAATGTTAAAAATAAATGGGATACATGCATGTACAAGTAAATCAGACGATAAATAATTCCTCCTGAGTGGAGCATTACCATCCACATGCATGAAGCGGGAGCCAAAATATAGAGAAAAAATAGAGGAGAGAGAGGCAGAGACCTTGAACTATTTGTAATAGAAATTAATATAAGAATATAAAATCTATAAAATCACACACATGGAATACTTCTTTTGCAGAAAGCAATATCCAGAATCGGACAATTTTTAAGATCCCCAGTTCTGGTCATGTGAAAGTAATTACTGCAATGAAAACATCATAACATTAACCACACACTTTCAAGAACACATCAATTTTGCCCCATAAGAACAAAGGATGGTCATGTAAGAATGGAAGAGTTTTAGGAATTTCACGTGGATCTACTTTTCCAAGTTGCCAAATGCAAAAAACTATAAAAATCTGAAAGCCACATATTGTCAATTTGTTTTTCAATTTGAAAGTCAAGAAAACATTTAGCAATATGAGCAATGTATTAACTTATATTTCTCTGTGTTGTACTCTCTCCTTGTGGTAATTAGATATTTCAAGACAACCACTCCCTTTGGTTTAAATATGACCAAAAATAAATCATTGAGCTGAATTTCTACCTCAAAATAAAAAGAAGCAACCAAGAAAGCAAAATTCTACAAAAAATTAAAGCTCCACCAGCAGACGACTCTTCAGAGTCAAAAGTTCACAATAATTTTGATTCAGGTCTCTCGTTTTTATCAAACCTTAATTTGCCTTAATTTATCAATGCAACAGCCTTTTCAAAAGACTTTAATCAGATTTGCCCATGCTCAGACAGATCTCTCTTTTTCAACTTGCTTACATACTGTCCCTTCTCAAAGTAGTCTGCCCCTTCTTTTTCTAGTATCATGGAGAATTTGTCAGAATACCAAGGCTCTTTTCGGCAACTCCAAAAACTTAGCTTCTTTCCTTTCTGTTGGCTACTTACTCATTCATTAAAGTTTGTCAATAGCTAAACAAAAACCTGTACTTAACAAAAACACTAAATCTCTATTGCAAGCTCTAGAGCACAATAAGTATGTAACCAGATGGGCTATGATCTCCAGAATGGTTGGAATAGCTCAGTCTTAACCAAATGATCTTACTACAGAAAGGATTACAATCTCAAGTATGTCATGGATCCTTTTTGGCAACTTCAAAAATGTAGCTTCTTTCCTTTCCGTCAGCTACTTACTCGTTAATGAAGTTTGTTAATAACTAAACACAAACCTGTACTTAATAAAATCACTACACCTCTATTGCAAGCTCTAGAACATGACAAGTACGTAACCAGATGGGCTATGATCTCCAGAATGGTAGAAATAGCTCAGTCTTAACCAAATGATCCTACTGCAACAAGGATTACCATCTCAAGTATGTCATGGATCCTTTTTGACAACTTCAAAAACTTAGCTTCTTTCTTGTCCATTAGCTACTTACTCATTAATGAAGTTTGTTAATAACTAAACACAAACCTTTACTTAACAAAAACAATATGTCTGTACTGCAAGCTCTAGAGCATGACAAGTGTGTAACCAGATGGGCTATGTTCTCCAGAATGGTTGGAATAGCTCAGTCTTAACAAAATGATCCTACTGCAGCAAGGATTACAATCTCAAGTATGTCATGGATCCTTTTTGGCAACTTCAAAAATGTAGCTTCTTTCCTTTCCATTAGCTACTTACTCATTAATGAAGTTTGTTAATAACTAAACACAAACCTTTACTTAACAAAAACACTTCATCCCTATTGCAAGCTCTATAGGATGACAAGTGTGTAACCAGATGGGCTATGATCTCCAGAATGGTTGGAATAGCTCAGTCTTAACAAAATGATCCTACTGCAGCAAGGATTACAATCTCAAGTATGTCATGGATCCTTTTTGACAACTTCAAAAATGTAGCTTCTTTCCTTTCCATCAGCTGCTTACTCATTAATGAAGTTTGTTAATAACTAAACAAAAACCTGTACTTAATAAAATTACTACACCTCTAATTGCTTGTTCAGTTTCTCTCCTTATCAGTCAGTCTAGCTTTGCAACACACAACATTTACTGCCTTGGTGATCACTAGTTACTATTATAACATATTTTTGATACTTTTTCTTTTTGTGATGTATTATTATTATGTGCTGAACTTGTGATCACCAATGCATGGGGAATCACCCAAGTCTTATGTCTTTGTTGTTGTGACTACAAATACCTGGGGAATTACCCAACCTTTATGTTATTGTTGTTGTGATTACAAATGCATGAGGAATTACCCAACCTTTATGTCGGTATTGATGTCAGAAGTTGAGGCATTGATGCTAATGACATTGCTTTATGATTATAGATGTATCAATTAAAGAAAATTACACAGGTTTTAAAAATAGAATTAGGTAATAATGCTGATTTTTGTTAGTATAAATATAAGAGCCATAAGAGTAAAACTTCAGTTGGCAAAAGCCACTTGGGGCTTAGAAGGCAAAAGACATCCAGTCACTGGGAACTGGTAATTTGTAAGTACACGATAAGTTGTAAAGTACACATTCTTGGGTGATTAAGATTATTTAGGGAATCAGTCTGTGTTGACAAGGTTAAACTGTTGGTTAAGTCTAGGTTGCTTTAAATTGTTGTGTTAAGAACCTATTCCCTAGCCAAGTGCAGTTATTGTTGGCTCTTGTATGCCCTTAGAGTATTTGGTATTAGCTGGTATTATCTATATTAGTATATGCATAAGTGCAAGTATACAGTTGTGAATTCATATAAGCTAGATCTATGAGTATATTATTGTAAAAGTTGTAGCTATGCATATATATATGAATTATACAATAAGATATATCACTTGTTTGTTTTATATACAGTCCTCCATTGTTTAGTTTAAAGTGTAGATTACACTTGGCTGTTTGCTGGTGTTTTGTGACAATTATATTGTTATTACTAACATATTATTATTGCATCTGTAATGATGTTTTACTTGGCAATTTACTTAAAGATGTCAACCGTATTTGAAAAAACAATAGAAACAGAGTTTAGTAGTTAAAGTCTCTTTCTCTGAAAGTTATCAGCCTGGCTCCTATACGTATAACAATTACTTTTCAAATTAGATATGAAAAGCCAAGAAACAAGTTTATAAAACCAGATAACACACAATTTGATGTAATAAAATTTTACTAAATAATAAATATCCAGCTGTTCTCATTGTCGCTCATCAACAAATCAATCATCATCTTTTGACAGACTGACAAATGGCACATATCAAAAAGACTTTTGAAGGAGTGTAAATTGTGAAAAATGTGTGTCGTATAGGTGTCTCAAAATATAATTTCATAAATGGCATATACCATTCAACTGAAAACAATATGAAGTCAATTTCCTATTATTCTTGTTGTGTAATAAATTTGTTTTGTTACAGATTTGTGACAGGTTTATTCCTCGCTGTCGTTGTCCTAGCCAATTACATTAACTGTCTACTTTGTTGATGCCATGTCATATTGCAGTTTCCTTTTCCCAAGTCAAAATGTTGCCAATGACTGGTGGAGTCCCTTTGCTTAAAGATGGAACCTCTCTCGTGGGTGATTCTCATCACTTTGCCTTAGCTAACTTGATGAGCTTCTTTGGCAGTAGTTGAAAAAAAGGTTATTAAACCTAGACTGAAACTTTTAACATGCCTGAAAAAAAAATTGACATATAGTAAAATAGAATACAGTGCTATTACTCTCACCATGGACTAATTTGCCAGGCGACTCCTATTTCTGTAAAAATGAAATCAAATCCTTTATTCCCAATTCTCTCTCTCAACTTTCCTTGAAACTTGGCAACGCTGAGTGTGCAATTAACTCAATTCAATTCAGATTCAATAATATTGGGTCACACCCCCTTTTCTCAGGACTCACACCTTGGACTACACTCATCCCCCCTCTACGAAACAGCATGACAAATAATCCCCTCTCAGCTTTGATATGGATGTACTTAAGGATATCATTTACTGCTAACTTTAATAGACCGCCATCTTATGTATATAAATCAGGAGACTACAGTTTGAGTACACATATGCACAAAATTAAAGTTTGCATAACCCCAAAATCATAGGCTAACTAACCACACTGAAATCTGTTGGTATTATGCCACATATATGAAGCATAAGGAGTGTCTATTGTTTTCATCTGAGCATAAAATATGGAATTTTGTCTGGCGTAAAATGTGGTTCCTGTTTGAAGTCAAATAACAACTTATGTTACAATATATATAGACCATGCATGGGAGAAGCATGAAACTCTGGCCTGTGGCAGAGAATCTCACAGGCTCTGGCGTAAGTCTGTGCCGTAAAGAAGTTATAAATTTCAATATGATTAACTATTCAAGGCCAAACTCTGTAGTCAGGGTAACTTCATAACCAGAAATATGCAGCCTGTAAAATTCAAAACTACGATAGTACGGTAATAGGCTTTGCTATTTTAAATGAAATGCAAATAGTTTCAGAGTTCTTGAAGAGAACATAAAGCACTCTAAGAGCACAACTGCGGTATCTCATCCAAGAAATATCCTTGACCCTGCTAACGACCCTGTGTCCTAACAAGACCCAGCAAAAGCTAAGATACGACTTATTGACCATATCGTTCAAACGCTCATGTCTCGATAAGAATACTTTTTAAAATTCCTGGATACAGGCACTGATCCAGGTCACTACTAAAACCGTATCATTCCTTCTTGCACAAACGACCTCTTTGACTTTATCAAAATAACTTTTCGAGCCTATGGAGCTAGAGAGAAAAAAAAACAAACAACCACGACCGTAAGCTAACATAACCTTCCCTTTGACGGACGTAGCAATTTCATTTATAATGGGGAACATAACGCACTATAAACTATATGGCGATGAGTTTCTTTCTTTTCTAATTACTAAGCAATACAGTGTAAGCTCATGCAACTGAAATAATCTTCCAAAAAATTAAAGATAGTCCAACTTACAAGTGTATCAGAAACTGGTTCGTCTAACGTGCTAACTTCATCTTCTTCATCTGAAGCACCAGGGACGTGAATATCACCTTCGATCTCAGAATGCAGTGAACTATGTACATGAAAATCTTCCAGATCGTCCACTTCTCGATTTGTAGCCGTCGTTTCGCCGTCCATCTTGGAATTTCAATGTTGATGTCTTTGTGATGACTCACAGAAACGAGGCTAGACATGCCCTCATTTTTAAATCCAGAAGTAACCAGCGCCACGTTTCAAAAGCGACTTTCTTTTGGTCTAGTGTTACTGAGACCATAAATAGCAAAAGCTTCGCTTAGCCCCACAAAATGGGCAAGGAGTTAAGGTGAAAGACGAAAATGACATATCTTTTGTAACACACTCGATATCGAGTGTAGCTAATTCCCTTGCCAGGATTAGGGAATATTTTATTAGGAAACGAGGTTATAATGAGAATGGACTCCCATTACCTCCTCTCACCAATGGTATTTTGTGGTGACACAGATTCGAACTTGCCACCTCTCGCTTGCAAGACAGTCATCTTATCCACCAGGGGTGGATCCAAAGCAAATCAGAATGAGGGCAGTTAATGGGTCGCTGATAAATTTTCGGTAATTTGGTGACGAGGGTATGCTGTACACAGTCTTTTCTAGCTACTGACAGAAAGTCTTTTATTCATTTCTAAGAGTTTCATAACAATCATGTTTAAGCAATGCTAATATAGCCTGTGCATGAATGCAGCTCTCTAATTAAAGGGGCGCAAGATTTCCAGAAAAGGGGCGCCAAACCTGTTTCACCTCGGCATGAGAGGGGGAGCAACGGTCTAAAGGACTCTCTCATATCTAACATTACAATCTTGATGAACATGTCACGCGAATTTACTACAATATAGGACTATGATGACGTAGAAATTATTACATGGTATCATTTCTTAACATGAACGTAGTAGTTACTGTAACATATGATTCAACATTTGAACAATCTTTTTGTGGTACAAAACTTGAAAATCGCCTTGAAAATTTGCGACATTGCGCTAAAATCATAC
>JANTCA010003519.1:0-10721 GCA_024741275.1 Chironex yamaguchii | reverse complement strand
AAGAAGTTTCCATCTTTTCATACTCTCTTCAATAAAACCCCTGATGTTTCCAGCAATACCAAACATCTCAAGGCACTAAGATCCAGCTAGGAGGGACAAAATCGAACTCATTGTAAAATTTCTTTTGATCAATGTCAAATGATTATCTGTTTATCCTATACTGCTCTATCCTTTGTTCGTATCTAGCGATTTTAGCAGCTTGGGCAAGGATTCTTTGCTTTATTTCTTCAATGAGCTAACACGAACCTCCTTTTTTCAACTTTTCCAGAAATCAAACATCCTTTTTGAGCTATTTTATATCACCTTTAGTGCGTCTCTTCCACCAAGGTTCCTTTTTCTCTCCACCTTTATAACGTTTGAAACCTAGTCGGTCTGCTACTCACACATCTGCAGCTTTAATGAGAATGTTTGTTTGGGTTATATTTGATGTTTTAATCTGCTCGTTAATTACTCTAGCCGTGAGTCTATTCAGACTATTCATGTCAACTTTCTTAAAAGAGATACCACTAGTGCTTCTGCCTTTGATTAAAATTCCATGTAATTGCGCTATGATCATTTGTGCTTCCACATCCAGTGTTTCAACAATCGGAGTTGGAATGCTGATATTTTCCTCTGGTTCATGCAAGATATGCTCACTTTCCTCACAGGGATCACCTTCGACACTTTCTGACCGGTCCAGCTCAACATCTACAACACTTTCATTTTCTACATTCATTGTTAATCGTTATATTAAGCGTTAATTATCCTCTGAATACTTTCCAATTCCAATTGCGACAGCCAACCGTTCTTCCAAATAGCTCTCGCTTGATCACACAATCGTTGTTCAGCAACATCAAAGGCTCCACGTTCTGTCCATTCTCGCATCATTCTTTGTCGGTAACCTCGTATTGGTTTACCGTCATTATCAAAAGGTTTGCTCCTTAACAAACATTGTTCAACTGCTTAGACCACTTTGTTCTGACAGTAGTAGAATGACAACTTGGTCTCTGCTGCAGAACCAGAGAGCACCTGCCAGGTGAGACACCTTCACAATATGTTCCAAGGTGTCACAACCACCAGTATTTTTATCATGGCACTGTCAACCAAGAATAAAGAGTCCCCCCTACCCATGAGACAGGCTAACCCACGCCGAACATCAATCCGAAATTTCATAGCCTCGGGGAGTATATGGTATATGGAGTTACGATAGGAGCTAAAGTTTTAATAGATGTTAGAGTTGTCTATCATAAGGTTTTGTTAGTACTGGAAACTGATAAGGAATTAAACAAAAGACAGTACGAGATGACGAGAATGGGTGTAACGGACCTAGCAGTAGGCAAGAGAGCTCAATATCGTAGCCCCAAGTAGTGTGCTTCGCGTCGCGGAACATCATGAGTGATTGACTTAGACAAAGGAATATGTTTTATGATAAGGGGTTACGAGTAAAACGCAGTCTGCATGTGACAAAAAAAGCAACAAACAGAACTGGGCTTGTTGGTATTTATTTGATCAGTCGTCTTATTAGCACGTGGTCTTTGCTGCATTAATTTCTCGTGTACACTGGTGTTGGTAAATAGTCATCTTGTGACATAGATGACGGTTGATGCATCTTTGCACAAGATATTGTGCGAGGTGAAGATGAATGATTAGACATGTTTTCGACATTTAGTTTAAGTGTTACTTGGGGAGGAAGATCTGACTCCTAGAGGGTGTTGCCCGACCATATTCAAGGTTATTTATTAATTTAATGAAATTAATTTAGTTATCACATGTATAATGGCGGGGTTAGGTTTTCATTTTGTTACAGTAACAATAAAATAAACTGGCTCTTGATCGTCAGATGGTATATATTTGTTCTCTGAGACAGTTCAGTCCAGCTTGCCATTAGCCGTCAGAGGAGCTGTGGACATTACTCGTAACTGCTGTTTTTCTGGCATTCCTCATACCGTCTCTCCAGTGTCTTACGTCACCAACGCATTCCTTCAGCCTTCATCCTTGCCTGTGCACATACTTCTCCCTGTATAGTAACTGTCACCATGCTGTCTTCCTTTTTCAGTACTCGTATTTTCTGGGCTTTCCTTTTGTTGATTATGCCGAACATACTTCCTTCTACTGGAACGTTAATTGCTTCTCTTACGTGAACATTAGTTTTTGTCTGGTGACAACGTATCCTTAGTACTCTTCACCATTACCACAATCGAATCCCCAAACTGTTTGTCTTGTCTTCTTTCTTGCTGAGTATTGAGCTATACTGCATGTCAGAGCTTTTGCAAGTCTGACCTTCAGCCTAATACTCAGATCTTTTGTCTTCACCTCAATCAATTGTTGCGCTTCTTGCTACTTTTAATCGAACGTTGATCTCTGTGAGACAGTCCTCCTCTGGAGGGATATAGGGACCTAGATACTTAAACTTTGTGACGATTTCTATCACATCATCACAGAGGTTGACACGCTGTTTACTATGTACTGTCATACAGGTGCTCTTGGCTCTATTATTTGCCAAGTTATGCTGCCTTTCTTGAGTACTTCGGCCATGTGACTAAGTTTATCCTTAGTGTCTGCTTTTAAGGTAATATCATATGCTTATCGTACATCCCAAACAGCTTGGCCTCTAGTGACCTTCACCATACGACCTTCCATCTGTCCTTCTAATTCTCTCATTTTATGTTCACCTACAATGTTAAACAACAAAGAGGTAAACAGCCAACTCTATCGAAATCCCTTTTCAAACCTGAAGGAATCTGTATTCTAATCATGAACATGGACCCCATCAGTCGTAAAATTCGTAAATTTCTTTTAGCTTTTTGTCATGTTCTCTTTTTACACATTTCGTGTGTTTCTAATGTAGTCTTTGATAGAGTCGTAATAATGTTACCTACTGTTTCTTGCTTTTTTTCAGTGGAGATGTGTACATCCATTGGTGCTGCTTGCCTATCGCCTTAGTTGCACACTTTACTGTGTTGTGTTTACGGTCGTTTCGATTATCAGCAGGAATGATGGTCGTCAAAAGTGGCTGCTTTTTTTGACCAGTGTTAATTATGTTCTCGTTCTCCTTAATTTCCTTTTTGGAACACTTGTTGTGCTTGCGTTTATTCGCAAACATCAAGGGAAACGAGCAGGCATCCCTATGAATAAGACATTAAGCGAAGTGTCAATGAAAGTGGATTTTTATCGAGGTGGAGCAACGGAAGATCCAGACAGAGTAGCACTACCAAATTGCATGTCCAATGCAACTATGCAAGAAAGACGCAACAAAATTCTTCCTGTATTATATCAGTTCTACTGGTTTTTCTTCAACACGGCTTTCAATGTAACGGTTATTGTAGTGGTGAGTTACTGGTCCGCAGTTTACGAGCACAATAAAGATAGCCGAACAGGAATCTTACGTTGGTATTTACGTGTTGATAGACATGGCATTAATATGCTTTTGATGTTGATAGAATTTTGCTTGAACAGAGTTCCAATCCGTTTTTTACATTTTGTGTATTCATCAAGCCTTCTACTTTTCTACGTCATAACAAATGCGATATACTGGGGTCTAACAGGAGATGCTATTTACAGTGTGTTAGACTACAAGAAAAACCCTGGGTATGCTACTATATTTAGTGTCACGGGCATCTTGGTATTGGCGCCAACAGTCCAGTTTTCACTCTATTGGTTATATCGGCTCAAAAGGCATATTGTTACGTCATCAAAAGCTAGGAGAGCGCTAAAATTTGATGCCTCGCCGATGTGATGTAGTGAAGATGTGATTTAAACTTGGCTGTTGTGGGCTGTTGTTAAGTCCTTGCAGAAGGAAGGAACAAAGTTAGACATTGATACTGACTATAGAGAATTTGATTATTGGTGGCTATGGAAGAGCTACTCTTATTTCTCAGGGTTGTGATTCTGATCCAACAGGAAAAATAGAAGAAGCTTTTTGAACTTATTATGCCATTCATAGTTAGATGTAGCTGTGCTATTGAAAACCAGTATAGAAAAAATGCACTGAGAGATAAAATACTTACTTGTAGGTGTTTTTTGCTAGTCCATTTGAAAGCACCGATAGACTTCGTGTGATTTTCGTGTCTCATTTTTGATAAATCCTCTCTATTTGTGTCCAAAAATGAAGTCTTGAAAACTGAAAGCATTTCTCTGACACACGGGACAGTAAGTGAGTTTTTTTCACCGTCAGTGTGCGACAGATCGTTGGAATGGTATAAGAGAAGAGTTACACAAAAGCAAGCAAAGCAAGTTGACAAAGTGAAACAACAAAAACAAACTGACCAAGTATTTTCGACTGACAGAACTGAAAAGTCCTGTCTTTTTTAAGGTCTAGTCCGATTTTTTTAGTTCAATTGTTAGAATTAGTAGATTGTAGACCTTACAACACGTTGACAAGGCATATGTTGCTATAGCTCGCCTCTGTAAATCGAGTCCCTTGTATTGTTGCTTTGTCGCTCTCTTAAGTTAAGTTCAGTGCTCTTGATATGATCCATTCAATTGACGTGTTCGTGGGTAATGTCGAGATGATCATCACCTTATATTTTATTCGGGTATTTACAAATATATTTTGAAGTTATTTGTGCCTTGTGGCTGAGTCAGAAATGGTGTATGGAAGTAGAAAAACTGTCGTAACTTTGCCACCCTTTTGAAGCAGATAACGATCCATCCGCGAATTTGTGACCTACAAGGCCTTAGTTATTTGATAGAATGGTGTATGGAAGCAACTAGAACACTAGAACTATAATCTAAGATAAAACTTTTTCGAAATCCTATTTTTTTAAATGAAAAACGGGAAAGCCAGAAAAGGAGCGTAGTGTAAGCGGAAGAACTCATCTCTTCCCACTCTCTTTTCAATCAGCAATTACTATTTTGCAATCTTATTTGTTTGTCATTAATTCGCTTCAATGGGCACTCTGGGTGTACAATCTTTTCAGTTTAATTCTGAGTGATTCCTTAGGTTTTTAGGGATTTTGCGTTGGACAAAGCTGGGCTTTTCGGCACTGTTTGATAATTTTTCATTTTTTTCAAGAAATTTCATTTGTTTTTGTACGACAGAGACATTTAGATAACAGAATTATATTGATGGCATGTTGCTATCCTTGCCTTCGTCTGTAAGGTCAGGAATAGAGTTCGTCTTTCCGTTGATTGGCTGATACAACAATAGAAAGCAGAGTTCTTTCAATTCCTTTCGAACAAGTGTGCTGTATTCGAAATGATTCGAACGAAGACATTTATTCTAGCATGGCAGATGTTTTACAATATGTTAACCTTGTTCCTGTTGCTATATTGTGCTTGCTTTGGCGTGAACCGTAGTCAGCTTCACTTGCTTTGTTCAACAGGTTATCCGTTTGGAATAATGGACTTAAAAATCCAATCTTATGGCTTTTTCAGCTCAGGCAGTCAACAGCCAGACAATGACGAAGTCTCTGCAACTTTCACTCACGTCAGGAAAAATAACGAGTCATGTTTTGTACAAATTTAACAGGAAAAGTGAGTTTCAGAAGGCGATTGTGACGATGTTACTTGGCAATATCTTACGTAAATGATGATATTTCGTAAATGGTGAAAAACGGATAATGGTGTCGTCGATTATTGTTTATTTGGGTCAGGCTCTCCTGGACGTAACATGCAAGCTATTAAAGAGGATTCGAATTAGGTGACGTCACTGTCTTATGGCTAAGAGCAATTTATACTTGAACACAGTACGTTTTCGCTGTAAGCATAATCATGTCTTGGCCGGGTGACCATCTTATCCACGGGCATGTCATGGGTGGTTTACTAATGTACAATGTCCCATCTATAGCTCATTTTAGTTTGAACTTTGCAGAGACTTATTTGAGATCAAGACGATTACACTTGTTCTTGGTAATTTACTGCCACTATATTAGAAGCACCCACTCGCTTATGTACTGGTCGGCATTGCATAGTAGGTACACTCAAATTTCGGTTGATGAAATAGGTACATTATTTTTATGTGTGAAACGTCTGCTAAAGATAGGTCTCAAGGATGATGAACATAAGTGCTGATGTTGGAAAACAAATATCTGGTCGATCTTAATTGAAGTAGAACCTAGTTTATTATTTGAGGTAGGGCAAAATGGTTATTGTGGTATATATTTGTAGGTTTAGTGTAATCTTTTTGCACTAAACAAGCAGCGTAATTTTGACGCAGTGTTGCCAAGAATGTAAAAATAGATCAATCTAAACTTGTATACACAAAGAATGGATCAAGAAATGTAGAGTATACGTTTAAATCTTGTGAAGTCTGGTGGTTTTAGAACATTCCTTATGGTATCGCTTTGTTTTAGGTACTATAGATTTTCTATATCTAATGTGGTGCGCCTTACCCACTATGTTCTATCATTGCCAAGATTAACAATACCCATTATTAGCGATCTTAGCCTTGCAAGTCATCTCTCTCCTCTACGTTTTGTTGCTGATCAGACCATCTTTTCATTAAATTCGACAAAAGCAATTTTAAATGTTTCTGTCTGGTTTTCAAATGCGTGACAAGATCCTGTCTGCCATATCACCAAACAAGCGATCCTTATCAGTTTCTTCTTATACGTTTATGTCTAGAGCTATCAACGTGTGTATCATCGTTCATGTTTAATGGACCTAGTCTTTCTTTGTATTCCTTGCATAATGTATACAGTCCTGTATCTTATGCGCGTCTTCCTCTATGTCGTCTTTGGCCCTTGTTTATACGGTGGACGTATCCACGTGATCTTTTCAAACGCAACAAGTTCAATGTTTCAATCTTGTTCATTTCCATCTCTAGATCATGATGATATTTCCCTCACTATTTCAAGTGTGGGTCAGCTTCATTAACGGTATAATGGGGTTAGTTACTAATTGTAATTCAGGATAATTACCAGTTACCTGCAAATCGGGTTGAAGTTCATGTTTTGCCCGCCTAGGTCCCATTAGTCCTGTAATGTGTTGTGGTGCCGGATTAGATTTAGTTAGATTCAGATGAGTTTCAATTTGACATTCAGTTTCCGTTGGCGATCAAAATTAGAAACGTTTATTTATTTGCCTGACACATTTTCCTTGTCATGTTCACCTCATTTGCAAGACCTGATTGATAATATAACAGGGTAACTGAGAATAGGTTTTTTAGCAATTGGACATGTTATCAATGAAAAAACAGGAAACGCCTAAAGGGAATCTACACTTAAAAGGGTGTCTAAAATCAAAATTGTTCTACAGAAAATTTGTCACACTAGGCCGGCATTTTAGTTGTATCTTAAAACGAATGAAAGAGCACAAATGTTAATAATGATAAGTCGCTCTTTACTGTTTATCATTAGAACTGACATAGAGGCGACAACGCCTTCCTAGAGAAAACTGCTTGAACAGGAAAATGGTTGAACTTATTTCCTTTAGGTTTCAAGGCAGCAAAATGTTTAGTTCGGTTTAGTTTACCACTTTCTTACATTGCATTGTACTCTCCTTACTTCGAAATAAAAAATGCAGATACAAATAAGTGCGGTTTAGAAGATGAGGAAGGTATTCAGAGAACATAAAAGAATGTCTTGAAACCTATCGTGGATGAATTGCAACAAACACAAAAGATACCACGTGGAGATACCAATGATTGTATAAGCAATCTTTCACATCTAGTGTGCAAAGTCAATCATAATGCCCTATCTGTAGAGGCAACTGCCACCAATAAAAGCTCGTACTGGGTTTCCAGACTTAGCAGCAACTTCGTGTTTTGGAATACAACATGCACTCTTGCTGACCTCTCCAATTTTCATTAAAAAAATGTTTTGAAATTATGAAAAACCAGTATCCTCTATAACTAATGCTAGGCTTTCATAGTAGCCATATTGTTTTTGCACGCACGAAAGATCGAACTCGTGCAATAAACCTGAACATTGGTAACGTGAAACAAAATTAATAGTTCAAATTTTCTTTGTATATCAGCATTTCTGTTCAAATCTTTGATGTTTGTAGCAAGGTATAATGAACTGGAACTAGTGAAGAATGTTAAGACCAGCGTTCCGCAACACCGCGTGTTTCTCAGAAAGAGTATATGTAAAGGCCCTACCACAAACATTTTGTTTTGGCCTAAATCTAAAGGTGCATTTTTAACACTAAGTTACCTGTCGATGATTGTTTCTCCACAATTTTTGATTGCCATTTTGTAAGCGATTTAGTAGACTGAATAGTTAAAACAAGAGCTGAGAGCTGAAGACAAAAGGTATGATAGCAAACCACTGCTTTTTGACAAGATATTTTGGAAACATTTGCTACTCTTTTCAAATGATAGTTGTCAAAGACAAACTCTATATCATAATATTCAAAAATACTTTAAAATAGGAAAAAGAAGTATGTTCTTTTGGCAACAAGAGATTGAGAAACAATTAATATAACCATTAATTCAGTTTACGTCTGCTAAACGTAATTAAATTTATCAATGCAGACGGAAACATTTTCCCGTCACACCAGGTCCACGAATATTTAGAACGGAGCTATCTTTACTAGTAGATTGGCTACCTACATTGTTTTTTTACCTTATTCCTAACTGATTAAGAGATCCCACCACCACTAATCCAGCAATAACGAGTTCAAATATTTTCAGAGAAGCATATGCTACCAGAATGTTTGCAGCTTGTTTCATAATTTCCTGTTGATGTTTACTTTTCACTTCACCTTCACTCAACATTTGGAAATTTGCTCCATTTTGCCAGTTTTAAGTATTTGTTTTCGCAACGTGCTGTTACTCTATTATATCTTACTTCTATATACCATGCAATGCAAAACAGATAGTAGACAGTAGAATACTTTGCGATAATAATAAATAGCTGAACTCAACCATGCGACACATCTCAAGCACCATACAGAGTACACATTCAGATTGGCTTCCAGTCCTATCTAACATCGCTCCGGCTGACCTTCGAAGGGAAGCAACATCAGCAAGGCTGCTCAACTCCATTAATGGCATCCCCAACCTTTCCTTGCTCCATGACTTACAATTCCAATCAAGGCTACGACTAAGATGCGGTCCGTGTCGTAGCTCTCTTCATAGTTGGGGCTATGTGGAATCGCCACTATGTGACTGTGGGACTGAACAGACAATCAGTCACATTGTGAACGATTGCCCTTTGACCCGGTGCCCTGGAGGACTACGTTCACACCACAACTTAGAGCCTGATGCAGCAACGTGGTTGAGCAAATTCGAAGGCATACGATAATCATCAATTCTAAATAGTATCTTATATTCGACGTCTGGTTATGGCAAGTCAAATTCATTTTATCTTTCCCGACAATAAACTATACAATTACATCTGTCAGCAACTGTGACAATTAATCGATGAATTCCAAAAAGGAAGCACTGGATAACAGGTACAGCCAAAAATGTCAATGCAAAACATGTTGGTAACGTTTGTTTTACATTATAGAAATCCAACAATTCGTATGGCACAAATCCAGCACTCTTCCACAAAATAGCAACAATACCAATATAGAACCATCCGAATGTAAATGGATAGACGGCATGAAGTATATGGATAGGAGGAATTCCCAGAATCAAATTAACAAAGAGTGTAATGAGCAAAAATCCATGTTGCTCAAGGACCAGGTATCCATGAAATCCAGATGGCACTTGATGTTTAGTATTCACAACTGTCCAAAACAAAACGACTATCAGGACACTGGAGTTTGCCACAATGTTCAAAAGAATCCAAGAAAACTGAAGAAAAGTATAGTGACATTTGGAAAGTTCAATCTTTGGTTGCGAGAAAGAGTCAAAAAGAGCATCTTCATCTTCGGAGTTTCCTTCTTGGTTTGTATCTAAACCAAACTCAGCAGTATTTATCATGATCACAACTTCCGATTTTGATCGTCGAAAATCAGTTATTGATATGATCCATGTGGTTGTCAAATAAAGGGAAACAAGCATGTAATTGAGATTTGTTAAGTAAAAGATTTGAACCCAAGTTTGTATGGTAGCAAACGAATAAATAGATATTGCAAAATAAAAAAGTGCAAGAATAGATCGAATGAGTAAAAGCATGAAGGGTGATATCCAACTGAACTGTGAAAAGAAAGAAAAAAAGGCCAATTAACATAAACAAGGAACGAAATTGTAAAGACTTTAACATTAATACAAAATGTAAACAAGTAGATGATGTCTTGACAAAAACAATTGACGGTGCTTAAAAGAACAGTGTTAATGTAATCCGGACTGAGTAGATTGGTGATTGGATAAATTGAGACCAATTAAAGCAACTTCACACAAAAAGATTTACCAGTGCAGTGTATTGGCCCATTGGAGGAACCCATTAACATTTGAAAGTGATCCGGATAGCGATCTGGATTCTACATCATTTTAAATTTATGACAGACATTCTTCAGTTTCTGTTCGTCTAATATTTAATTGTCCTGTTAATGGATTTTCAGGTTGCTCACATAAAAAGATAATTTATGACAAGGCAAATAAATTTATTTTCGGGTTAGCTAAGTCGTTTGCCCTCTTGTGTGCGTGCAATTTAATCCAATGTTGTTTCAGAACAGGCAGTAGAAATTGTGACAAACGAATAGGAGCGATATGTGTATGATCAAGCTGTTGTCTATATATTGCCACTATATTGTAACACTATAGTTCGATGCTGCATAGGAAGGCAACAGCTTTTACCCTGATGTTCGCTTTGAAAATCTACAGTCAATCCCAAAATTGTTTTCACGACTAGAAAGATCTTGCCATCCATTCACAAGGATTGTGTACCTACCACACAAAAAAGCTTAGT
>JANTCA010003518.1:0-10721 GCA_024741275.1 Chironex yamaguchii | reverse complement strand
GCAGTATTCATACTTCCAATTTTAAGAAGTTCCACTGGAAGACCATCTAAACCAGGTGCTTTGCCACTGCTGACTTGAGCAGTGGCTAACTGCACATCATCCAGACTAGGCAAACGATCCATTCTGAATATGACATCACATGGTGGGAGGTTATCAATTGCAACAGCACACACTGCTGAGGGATTGTGAAACACATCAGTAAAATGCTCCTGCCATCTTTCCAAAATCTTTTCTGGATCCTTAAAAACATCAGGGGACATATTGAAGAGCTAGGAGGACCAAATACTTGGCGCAGGAGTCCATAAAAGTCTTCCGAATTCTTTGTATCGAAAGCCCTTTGGTTCTGCTCTGTTATATTAATCCACCATTGGTTTTTCATTTTAAACTCAGCTCTAGTAGCTTAAGGCCATTAGCATTCATGGTACCGATTCCATAGCGGCGAAGAGCACACATAGTCTCATACTCTTTCCCAACACGGGCATTGAAATCACCAAGAAAAACAATTTTCTCATTAATTGGAGTAGATGAAATAATGGAGCGCAGAGACTCATAGAAACACAAGATGTCATCTTCATTAGCTTGAAGGGTTGGTGCATAAACTGAAAGAATAGTGATGAATCTGTTGTGTGAGAGAGGAACACGAAGTTTCATGATGCTGTCACAGATACTGGGGGGAAATGCCACAATATTAACCAAAGAGGTTTTAATTGCAAAACCAACTTCACTATACGGATACCCTCCGGTTTACCAACCCAGAAAAGAGTGTAGCCTGAAGATACCTCTGTCATTTGATCTTCTAACGAGAGACGAGTTTCTGATAGAGCAGCAATATCTATATCAAGTCTCCGTAGTTCTACAGTGAAAAGTGCTGTCCTGCGCTCTGGACGGTTGGATGACCCTTTGTACAGAAGAGTACGTACATTCCAACGCCATAGGTTGAGTTTTACTCCTTTTTGAAAATAAGTTTTTGTTTTCTTCCTGCTTAACTGAACCACCGTTAGCCGCAGGAAAGTAACCAGTGACAGTATGACACACAATTTTTGGTGCACCTTTTCTAGCATTCTCCCAAGACTCTGAGTGAGAAGAGCCCTCCCTAAATAGGGCTGCTCAGTCACAGGAACCCCCACCGTTGTTGGCCTCTGTCATATGAAGACACAACAACGACGTTAAGATAGGGATCCTGTCACCAATGTGCAGATTTGTGACTGTGTACCTCCAACTGGTCAAGTCTGTACACATCGCCACTCCTCCATCGCCATAGGACTTACAGTAGAAATGAACGACAGATAAAAGCTCCCGAGTAACATCTGTACATCATTGTATTATAGTGAAAAGGGCTTGTACAACACGAGTGCCACTCTCTAACCCTCCGCAACAGTAACCCAGTGACAAGCTGTTGCAAGATGACCGGTAATTGCTTTGGCCGCAGATTTTACATAAGAATTTTCCAGGAGAATTTCCCAATTTAACTTATTATTGGCTAGTTTTGATACACGTTTTGCATAAAAAGGTTGTCATATACATATACTTTCCTTTCTGACAATTCATACTCTGAAGAGTGTCAGACCAAAAAAGCTTTTAAGTATGTTTTTAGTGCAAAGTTCGAAAAAAATATATACATAAAACGGAAACTGCCTGCAGTCTTCCATAATATACCAAGCCACAGTCACACGCAAAGATAATGGCACTACGGAAACGGACATCAGACTCATGGAAAACAGATTCAAAACTAGATGACACAACCATACCACAGAATAGGAAGACCAGAAGCCTCACTTGACAAATTTTTGGCAGATGTTTTTTTCAGTGCGGATGGCTTGTCCCAGCAAGTGTACGTCGTACTACGAATGTTCCATTTCAAAAAACTGTTAGATATGTTGACAGATAATTTTAGCGGGAAATTTAAAAATCAAAACATGGCGTCGAGTAAACAGCAAAGGAAGTCGAATCAAAATTGGAGTTTGGCTTTGAATTGTTCAAACGACAAAGGCAGTGACCCAAATCTTTAGATCTCCATTGGACAAAGAAAGGCGAGGCCTGCATTTTTCTTCTCATTTGAGCACAAAAAACCATTTCCAGTCTGTTGTGAGAGTCTGACTCCACACTGCATTTTATGCACTTGGGCCCCTAAGATCTCCGGTCTAGACTTACCTTTCCTCCTGGCCTGAAGCGTTGATTCAGCTTAAATTATAATCCTTGGCATAAGAATTGGTGTTCCTTCCTTAAAACTTAAAGAATGCCTGGTGAATACAATTGTTAGATTAACTAACGATGCTGTCAAATTCACAAACAGTTCACTAACTACTCCATGTCAGCAAAACACGAAGAACACCAAAGTTGCATGCTTGTAAAAGTAAGCAACTCTGAAGCTAAGAACTTTTCAGACTCCTGCATCACTTTACATTGAATATGTTTAGCAAGTATCACCAAATGAATAGTTATTTTATACCCTTCCTTGGTGATTGTGAAAATTAATTCAGTGTCAGAGGACATTTCCACCACTGCCATACCTGTACCTTTGAGCTCTGTCTCCATATCCATCCTTCTGGGTTAATTGTTTCATAAGGCCTTGCTATAACCTACAATATAGTAGTATCCAGGCTTCTCAAATTGGTCTGAACTACTCTTTGATCTCCAAATTTCTTTCATTGCTATCAGAGTTGGTGGGCATTTCTTCGCAAGTGGCTGGCAATACACTTGCTGGATTGATGGCAGCCTCGTCCCCATGTAATCTCAGATTTTGTCTGTCTCAGATCAAAGGGTTCTGAAGACAGCGAGGCTTCTGGTCTTTCCATACTGTGACCACACTACATCATTTAACACAGGAAATCAACTGAACTCAGTAAGCACATTTGGGCACTCAAAAACAACAACATTAAATACGCAATCTCCTGGCAAACACTTGCATCATTCTAGCTTACAGCAGCACAAACAAAAGGTGCCTCCTTTGCCTCGAGGAAAAGTTTTATCATATGGCAGCCCGAACTTACTTACCTTGAAAACTCCAGCAAAGCAGGCTATGAATAAAAAATATGCCTTAAAAAACGGAGCCAAAAGTTCTAACAGCATTGCCACATCATTCAGTCCATCTGCAAATAACCTGAAACGTGACAAAAACATAACTGAACAAAGCTCAAGAAATATTTTGGACTTAGGCACGGCAATGCCCAGATGGCTATCCCGATCACTCTCAAAGTTAACAGGCCAGTCCTTAGACCAACAGATGCCTCTGGTAAAAGCTTTGTGAGAATAACATCATAACCTTTTGCATAAAAATGAAGATGGAAGAACCAACAAATAAATAGCAAATACATAGAAATGAAAACAACAACTACTTGACAGAGGTAATAATGAAAATATCAAGCATAATTTGGTCAACCTTGTGCTTAATACAAACTTGCAATGTTTTACAGCACACACCTGCTGTATTCTGTTTCCAAATGGAGGTAAGGATAACTAATCACCGTAAAGCTGACAAAGTCCTGTTTAAAAATTCGGTATTGAATGAGTTTGTCCCAACTATCCTTTACAGGACAAGATCATCACAACAATAATTTTTCGGGCCATCCTCCATGTTTCGCAGGTTAAAAACACTTGTAATAGCTATTACAACTCAATTCTACCAATAATGGTACAACATCACCCAAGCTACCTTTTTTAATTGGGAATCATTTCTAAAGGCTTGTTTACATGAAGGTAGGGTCGCCCTCCCAAGAGGCTCACCTTACCAGGTTTTTATTCCATCACACGAAAAACACTTTGAGTTTGCATCACAGGTCACACCTTTTCTAACCAGGATAATAATAGATAACTTCGAGGTCAGATGCACCATTCAAAGTAGCTTGTGCAAAGGAAACTTGTGCAATTAACATAAACAGTTTCTATGGGGGGCATTTACTCTTTTTTGAAATATAACCTTCAAACAAGCATCTACAACATAATCAACAAACGGCTTGTTTTCAGTGGTGACCCGCCTCACTATCTGGACACTATCTGGATGGAGGAATTTTTTAAGGTTTTTCCCAATGTTATATGCCGTGTCTCTCAACAACTTCACTTATATCTTTGAAAAAGGCAATAGCAAAGGATAACAAAAATCATAACATAGAACATGTGAACTCAATCACATGACACAATTTGATCTGGATAAAATGTATCTTCTGGATCTGCTCGACAAAAAATATGATTCTTGTAGGCCAAATATATCCTGACCTACCATGTCTAAATATAGATACAACTGTGCACCTACCACTGGTGTATCACAGTCAATGGGGATTCTGACATATCTTTCATACAGATGCATCTGTATTCAGAAAATGACAAGACTATAACAATGGGCGGAGCAAAAGTCCAGGTGATGTTATGTCTATAAAGGTGAGCACTGGACAAGCGAACATATGGACATGCATACAAATTTAGATCTACTGCAGATTAACTTCAAGGCTATTGTAGCTGTAAACTAGAGCACATAATTGGAAACTGGATCAGGTGTTGCACTTTTAAAAACCTTTTATCAGTTCTTCTAGATCATGTTTTGTTTAGATTATTGATGCATGAGAATAACATGATACCTAATTAGTACCTTTATATAATGCATTAAATACATCTACAATTGTTTGAGAAAATTTGAGAAAAAGGGCAAATTATCATATTTTGATTTTGGCAATATCACAGAATATGGAATTTAAACCCCACCTGATAAACAAATGCTTTCAATTAGCAAAATAGTTACCTCAGTAGAGCACTTACCTCCACCTCTTGGCATCACAATCAAGTTGAGTGCTGTACAGTTAAAAGTAGAAAGAAATTGTGTGAAAATCAATAGACTAGTTTTGTTCCAATTGTAAAATGCACAAAAAATTCTTCTTGACTTTGAACGGTTCAAATAAGAAAGCTATATGGACAATGCTTACTCAATTTGACTTGAAATATGACTTTCAAAAATTGGTTAAGTTAATAGAAATCTATAGCTAATTGAAAATGCATAAACATCATTAAAAGTGGTTGGAGTAGGATAGGATGTTAAAAAGTTAATTGATTTTCCCATTATAGATTGAACAGGTGAGAATGATGTGCCTGTAATTAAATGCTCTTTTGATATTTTTATTGAAGTCTGAATTAACAAAGTCCAAATAATTTAAGGTCTGGATAATACAAAAAGCAATACCATACATTGTACATATGTAGTCTTCATGTTGAAAAGAAAATCTTACTCCACATAATGTACATAATTTCATCATGAGCAATGTTAGAGCTGAAGTAGATGTCAAATCCTACCAAGTCATTAAGCAGTTTAGAAATAGTAAAGCTTGTGTAAATGTTGTCTGCAAACCATGATTCTAATGTTAGAAAAACACACAATATTTTACTTAGAAGTTGTCCTCTCTGATCTCTGGACTCTTATGCCTTGCAGCTCTCCAGATAGTACATAACACATTTGGCTTTTAATCTAATAATTTTGTTTTCAAGTTGCTTTTTTCTATTTACAGTCTTGTCACATTACTGTAATATACACACTGTCATCCATTGTTCACTTCCTATGGTGAGCATAATAAATACTTAAATTGCCAGGGGTAATGCATATGACTGCTTCCAGAAACTCCCCAGAAGATACAGCTCTCTATAACTAGCAAAGATTTTAGGATAAGATTTCTTTACAATTTATGTTTTTAAAATGGCTTACATATTGGAACAAAATGAGACCAGACTTAAAATTGTGATTTTGAAATGCACAATTGTCTTACCCTTGAAACCAAGCAAAAAGGATCCTTCCAAGCATTCCAGCTCCATCTATTAGTTAATTGAGAAAAGTAATTTTAACATATTGAATCGTTATCTAAATAAATACATTCTCACAAAGATTGGAAATTCTTGCTTTTTAGAATAAAACAATATGCAGCAGTTGTCTTTGCTAGCCACAGTAAACTCTTGTGCAAAAGAGATGTGACAAGGGCAATGAAAGTGGGAGAACACTACATTTAAGGCTAGTTGTGAAACTTGGCCAGTGGCAGTAGCTGACAGATGGAAGCCAGTTGCATTAAAAATAAATGGATTAACAAATAAGATGACAGGGAGGTTCAGAGTGAAAATTGTTCTGGTAGAGCAAAAGGCAATGGAATAAGATAGGCTACATTCCATAAATACATAGACCAAAGATTCTATAACCTGTTTATGTTTGCTCCTGTGCAGGAAGGGAGATGTGAGACTGTGCTAAAGCATTCTAATTTGAGTAAAGCATTTTTAAACAGATTGATTGAAATGTGATTTTGAAATGTTTAAACAGAAAATCAAATTACACATGAATATGCTCCATGAAAGATTAATGACAGGAAGATTGTCAGAACCTTGCCTGAGTGAAGTGGTCCTGTAATAATGATGATGATGACGATGATGATGATGATGGTGATGGCAAATCATGAGAATATATATCATATGTATATTTTGTGACAAAATTTCCACTATGCATAGAAAATTTGCATCCTATAATGATGTGAACTTTCAGTAAGTCCCAGTAGTCTGCTTTGATAATAAGCTTTAAAACATTAAACCAAATCCCTGTATACTGTTATAAGGAAGACGTTGTCCTTTACATGAGATTTACGTGCTTCAAAGTTGACAGCAAATGAAAAAACAAAGCTCAACATTTTAGCTCTCTTTTAGAAGGAAATTATTGTCAGATCACAGTGCAAGAGTAAAAGCTTCTGTTTTAAGCTTCCTTTTGTACTTTGAAGTGTGTCACCTCGAACAACCACTGGCCATAAAAAACTCATACCTTTTAGCATCCATGTCAATGTTGCTCCTGCAGCAGTTGCAGTTTTATCTCCAACACCATATGATTTAAGCATAGCCTGTGTTGCAAGTGTGCCAGTTATTGAGGAACAGAATGCCTATAATAGTATATGGAACAATAAATCTTATCTTTAGTGTTGATTTAATAATCATAGATGATTGAGCCCTTGATAAATATGCATATATGTTCTTCAAAGACACAATCCTTTATCAAAATTTTAAACAATTTTTCTTTGGATTAATTCTGAAGAATTGTTCGAAATGTTAATATGCGACGTTTATTTTTGAACAATCTCTATAATTTGTAATATACATAGGAAATTGCTGGCTTCCATAGCTTGCTATATCTATCCACCAAGTACTCTGCATGTTCCCTCAGTCACTATTCCTTGTATGATAATCATGACCTTCAAAAAACTCTAACCACCAGTTTATAACCAGCAGTTGAAAAGATGTTACGGTACAGTGCTGAATAGATAACATATCCATGTTCTAATGCATGCTGTGCCAGGCAGACAAGTCAACAATTACAAACTCACTTCAAGGAGCACATCAAGAGGCCTTAACCATTCAAAACACATCTATCAAACTGCACCACTGAGATTGGCAACAAGATATAAAAGTATTAACATCAACTTCTACAGGAGAGGCTTATCTATTGTTGGTGCGAGGGACAAACACCAAGAATGAATACTACAGCAGAATGATAACCATCAAGATTTAGTTACTGCTAACTCCTGCTGATGGCTGAACATTCATAAACAATATACATGTACCTCATTCTCCCCAAATAATTGTACGACAAAATACTTGAATTTGTTGTCTGTTTCAGATAATTTATCTGACCATGTTTACATTTGAAGAATTTTTGGTCTCCATTATCATATCACTATATGATAATAATAACATTTTGACAAACATCAGATATAATTGCCTGATATTAAAAGGTTGGACACCATACAATAACATAATTATTGGCTACCAATGTCCAATATGTCGACAAAAGAAATGTAGCTACCCCATCAAACAAGCTGCACATTGACCTAACTTTGACAGGTTATAGTTGAAGATATCAAACAACTTTCAAAATGTACATGCAAAAAATGTCCAAATGGTATTAGAATGAGTAAATGCAGGTACTCAATCACATGCACACATTACAAGGAATGGAAATCATAGTGCATACCTGAACTGTGTCCCATATTTGGTATTCAAGGTAGTCTTGACTAACACTTTCTGGATACCCTTGTGGTAGAAATGCCGTCTATAGATGCGATAAATACAAAAGCAAACACAAATTTCATACGCGATCTTATTGACATGCACTTTCGCATTGATCGAATGTCTCTGTGCTTAACCTTTTTAAGGTAACTGTTTTATTCAAGCAAAAAACTTTGGTTCTAGGAAAGTAATTGTTGATTCGCAATGAAGGCAAGAAAATGAAAATAGTGATACCTTGATATAATTTTGCACATAATATTGTGAGAATGTGTTAATAAATTTGTAAACACCTATCAGGCTATCGTATAAATGTCATCATTCAATCATTGTCACTTCAGACATTGGACTTAATACCGAGGATAAGTGCCTTGTGATACAGTTGTATCGACTGGTCTAAAGCATATATTTTCTAACCGGTGATCATGATGACAAGAGTGATAACAATGATGTTCATGGCAGTGTTGGTAAGAATGATTATCATTATGGTGGTGGCAGTAACGTAACGATGGTGATGGTGATGATGATGATGATAATGACAACGATGAAAACGACGATAGAAGCAACTGTGACGAACTGGTCTTACGGTATGTTCCCCAGAGTGCAGAGTATGGCAGTTTCCAGCGAGATCTCGGCTGTGCAATTAAGAGCAAACTTCCAAGTGTGCACATCAGTAAAAATGTGCACTTTAAAACTCTTAATTTGCTTTACACCATATGACACACATCCTGCTACGCTCACATTAAACTTGCTTCATCCTCTGCCAGGTCTGCATACGCCAAAGTATACCTCGTAGTCGATGCTGTGTACTTGCCATACTCTGCGTGCAATCTCGAATGTCACTATGACATTTTTCGACTCGACAAGGTCTCCGATGAGCAAACTCCTAACTGTCCCTCCACGGTCAGTGTCAAATATTCGTGGTTTGCTAGTGTGTACGATCTGTTCAACAATTGCCACGATAATCATGAATCAAACATATAAAAGGCTAAATTGGACGTTATCAACGAAGTGCTGAATTGCATATGCATTGTCCATTGTCTAGATAATCTTATATTACTTTGCAAAGACCTCACTACGATAGGGGCGCTTACCTTCAGGAAATCACGAACCGAACAGAAGCGCTCAGTTGCGGCGCTTGTGAGCAATTTTACATTGGCACCTTTTTCAACGAAGGTAGTTACATATGTCCGGATTCTTCCCGCCTTTCCATACCGTTCATTTAAGGTGAGATCTTCAGGTGTAAAATCTGTCATTTAGGTGTATTTTAGTGTCTACGTTGAGGACTTATAAGTTGAAGAGTGTCACTATCTTACCCTCCAAATCACAGTCAAGCAAACAACCTCGTTATGAGTAGGACACGTGGATGTCAAACTGCTGCAACAATTCCACCTATTCGCAACATCTCTTTATACTCTTCACTTGCTTTCTTTAATTTCCCATAAAAATGAAAAATAAAGTCACAAATAAACTGCCCTTGGGTTTATGTCATAGATGAAAGACAAATAGTGAAAATAAATTTCTTTAACCCCAGCTGCTAGAAATGAATGCAGCCAATCTTTCTCCAGTGGCGGAGGAAAGATGTGGCAACTGTCAAATACAGGAAGGAAACCAGAGGCATCATGATCGTAGGGCAAGGGGCAGTGTCCCCCTCTATTGAGAGGTTTGTTGGATTTGTCAGAAGATATCCAACTTAATCTTCTTTTCCAAGGTCTCCTAAAGCAATTCTATCTAAGCTATATTCCATCTATGTCACCTGCACCTCTCAGTTGATAATCACACATAGGATACCTTTACATTTGGCCATTTGATCACGTTTGCAACCAAGTCATTATGGAGGCCTGTCGTTCATCTAAGGCAAAATCATTGCTTGGCATTTTACAGATACTTTACAGCTTCTCTCAATCACAAATACGAAGCACCACAAATAAAACTTATGTTCTTGAAGAGAAGCAAAAGTTAGTCATTTATACACACCAATATATGGTCTTGACTACAAACTGGTAGACACATTAACAGGTCATAGGAAACGTCTTCTTTGCAAAGGGTGGCAAGTTTCTTTGATTGTTTTATTGACACTCTGGAGGATTGTCAGTCAGAAGTTTGAAGCAAAGAAAATGTCACTGATTTCAAAGGACAAGAAGATAAGAATACTCTATTCCAGATTGTACTGACCAACAATGCCTTTCGGTGAATATTTTCAATTACAGATCAACCATAATCTTATTTGAAAGAATCACCCTCTTCACCATTATTCGAATGGGTGACACATAACAAGCAAAATGAAGAGTTTTGTAACAATTTTAGTCAGGTTTTGAAAGTTGCAAAACAATTTTGCATAGTGACAGGGCTAGAGAAACGAGGTTTTCCCGATAAAGAGAGCAAAAATAGGACAGGATGCCAGATGATAGTCGTTCGACCAAAGCACGAAATAGAGAGATACGCAGAAAGCGAAATCTGTGTGAAGGAAACGCTCGACTTAACAATGCATTATCCTTAAATTTGTTTTTAACTCACGGTTAATTCCTTTGTGAAAGGAATAAACGGAGGTATTCAAATCCGTTGAGTGTGAACTTGTTAGTGAATCTACAATTGTACTACAATGCTTTTGGTTTAGTGGAAATTGGATTATTTTGCGAGTGCAGCCCATCATCCCATCATGAGGAGAACCAATTGGCATTAATGGGGTGGAATACGTCATGTCATCATTGGAA
>JANTCA010003517.1:0-10722 GCA_024741275.1 Chironex yamaguchii | reverse complement strand
CAAAATTGATTTTGCCCTGCCTGCGCAGATCGTGTTATAACTGTTGAACCCATTGACAGATGTGACGGCTATGATGCAATCATGGATGCGAAGAACTTTGTTTACATTGGGTTTTCGTGATTTCCATTAATACTATGAGCTGTGGTTATACATGTTGTACTTTTAAAATTTACACATTGAATTTGCAGAGAACAACGTATGAAAATATTTTTTGCGGAAATCTCTTGGTGGGGCACTGCCCTCAATGCCCCATTGGACGAGCTGCCACTGATGATGATGAGAAATAAGTGGTTAAAACAGCAAAATAATGAAGGTACCTGTGCACATGTGGGTCATCAAGTTAGTATCGCTGCAATAGTTTGTTCATAAAGGCTGTGTAACACTAAGGAAGGCAAATATTGTGTGAAATCAGTAGATCCAGAGGAAAAGAAATGCCTGAGCAGGGAGACAAAAACTATAATCTCAAAAAATCTCTTCAACTAAGCCATTACAAATCTCATAGGCAGAATTATGACAAAGAAATCACAGGGAAATCGATAGAAAAAGGGGTTTGTTAGTCATTGATAGCATGAATATTAGCATGTGGGTGTTAGAATTTAGCTTAGATTGCATGGCATTAAACTAAATGGCTACAGAGGTACGATTTTGACTTATCAAATAGGAATGCGAGTTTGCCTGTTCATCGCAGTAAAGATGTGAATATGAAAGATCAGGCCTGATATGTGGACCATTCAAAGATACTAAACATGCTGATTACTAAAACATGGGCATAAATTAACCTGGACGTGGACCTAGACATTGAAAATCATTTAAAACCTCCATATCATTAACCTGGTCGTGGACCTAGACATTGAAAATCATTTAAAACCTCCATAAAAAATCAAAAAGCACCAAACATAAACAACTTCAAAGATTAAAAAAGACTTCATTTTTTACCATGTTTTACCTTAAGATCAAGGGAATACATAATGGCAAATAATCTCTTGCCTAATTTCTAACCTGGATGTGGACCTAGACATTGAAAATCATTTAAAACCTCCATAAAAAATCAAAAAGCACCAAACATAAACAACATCAAAGACTAAAAAAGACTTCATTTTTTACCATGTTTTACTTTAAGGTTAAGGGAATACACAATGGCAAATAATTTCTTGCTGATCTCATGTCAAATTCTATTGTTATATATTATATTTAAAAGCCAAAGAAAATATCAGTCACACCTTTAGAGAAAATCAGAGGGGTATTTACGCAAAAAATTGAATTTAACTGTAAATCATTAAAAAGTAAAGCATATTGAAGAAATGTCTAATATATTAAAAGTGCCATTAGTAAATTTTAGTGTGTCAAGCTACACATGGTATTCTACATTTTCATAATTTTTATTGCAGTATAACATTTTGCTGCCTTTGAGTAAAGTTCTCGGTTTTCTACTAATATTTGTTGATGTTTCATGTCGTTAAAATTTCCATGCTCCAAACCCCTTTACAATGCTAGTGATTTAAATTTTGTTTCTGCCAGGAGCCAATAAATTCCTTTAATTTAATTCTCAAACCTATGGGCATTACCCACAACAAGGTTGTAGCATGCAATGTCTTAACCCATGCATAGGTCAGATTTTTGGCTGCATCGACACCTGGATATGATTAATTATATTAGAGCTCTGACGACAAAACTTAAAAATATCTTATCCCTGTCTGCCTTAAATTCATAGTAAGCATATTCAAATATCGAGTGAAATTAAGGTAATATCAGCATAATTGACAAAGTTGCAAATTTGCAAACACATTTGTTAATTTAAGTTTTCATTAAATGCAGTTATCCTTAATAAATCAACCTGCTAATCTGTAATAATATATACCATACTGACCCACTTCAAAACCAGTTTTTCACTTTATTTTAAGCCATTTACATTTTATAATCACATTTCGGGGACAGATATTAAGAAAATTGACGTTCTAACAAAGGATGTCTCAGAAAGTTTTTAACCATACACTTATACAGGTGTGGGCAATGGCCTTTCCAAAAAGTAGTTTCACAAGATTATCATAAATACAGAGGAGAATTGGCAAATATCATGAATGCTTAAAGCTATAAACATTGTTATTGTTATAAATACATATCCGGTTATGAATACTGGTAAATAGCTGAAATTCATAAATATTAATATTGACATTATCCAATATTATTCTAATGATGTTAATGTCATCAAGTATCCATAGTTGTGAGCTTGATGTTTCGCTATATCCATCAATAAATCTAATACACCAGCATGTATAAGCTTCGAGAAGCATAAATACTGATGGACAACTGTAAGGAGTCCCCATGAATGATTCCCCAAAAATTCATTCAAATTTGACAAAAAAACTTCTGGGATGATTGCAAGCTCTTTCATGACAATACAGTTTTCAGAAGACAACTTTTTTGATGTTTTTTTTTACAAATAATCAAGAAAATGCATACATAGAAAGATCAAACCTATAATACATGGAGACCTCAGATTTAACTATTAAAGATTTCATTTCCATAAACTTTATCGACTTCTTACTGTTCTTTGCTTCATTCAACAGAATGATTATATATAGTGAAACACTGTTGAATTTCCCACTAAAATTCTGCCCTGTTACTTAAGTCATCTGTTCTCACCAGTTTCTCACTGGTAAGAAAAGAAAACCAAATTTAATTGCCCTTTACAACTCATGCACTTGGACAAAATATTTTGAAATTGTGCATTCTCATCAGCCAGTATAAAAATTCCAAATATTATTCCAACAAGAGAACAATAACAGAAACAGAGAATTTAAACCTCAATATTTTATGCAGGCCAGCTCCTCCACAATGCTATACATCACAGTTTGGTCATGAGCAACCATGGCTTTTCTTGGTATTACTAATTACCATCTAAGTTTTATGAAGCTTTATTGTGTTCTCCCTCTGGTGATTCATGGGAAAAATGATCTTCTCAAGTGAGAATAGTGAGAAACCCTAGATCAACCTGCATGTTGAGGTATTAAGCTCAACTGCAAAGGCACAATAATTACAGAAAACTTTGGCTTGATGTTTACACATATGATCCCCACAATTTCTGTTGTATACATAAAAACTAATCTGAAGTTAATTGCCAACTAATAAAGTGCTTTATGATGTATGTGTTCATGGACAAAATTAGAAATGAGACTACTCCCAACAAGCATTTAACAACAAAGCATTCATGTATACAAATTTGCATATCAAATCTTACCATGTCATATTGACTGAGACATATTGCAATATTTACTTACACTTGATAAATTCCCATTGCAAAACACGTCGCTGTTAATGTGATCATGACAAAGAGGCCTGTAACAGCAATACCTTGAATGAGCAATAGAAAAAGATGTCCAGTTACAACTTGAACTTGACAATTAGACCTGAGAATGTATTATTACAAAATCTATTTGACAATTCAATAACAAGTAATGGATGCCAAACATGCAACTAAATAGTTTTGAATATATTAATATCTTTAAGATATTTCATATACACTGTTTGATGTTATGTTTTGTTACCTTTACTTGGCAGGGTTTGCTTTAAGGTTTTAAGTAGCTGGACAGTTGTGGCTCTGGAGGACCCGCACGTGGGCCTGAGTGCATTGCTTCTAGGTGGTTTTTGAAAACTGGATGCCAGAAATGTATTTCTTGGCATTTGGGCCATAAAACTCAGAAAATAGTGAGATCAATCAAGCTGCAAGTATACTATGAAGGCCATGTTGCTTTGACAAAAAATGAAGCAACATTTCATATTGCTTGTACTTTTCCACTATTGCAGCAAGATTTGCTCAAAACAAGTCTCAAGCATACCATTTTTGAACTCTCCTTGAGTATGAATTCTTCTGTTTTCAGAAAATTTAGGCAAATTTGTATTTTTATTAAGCCCAAGAAGTTAAGACCTGATAAAAATCATTCCCTGAATATGTCTTGACTCTTCAAGTTCAACCAATGAAAGTTAGCCAGCAAAACCTGACAGAAAATTCAGCAAACTTCACCAGCTGCCCGCTCTTATATTCAACCCTGCATGGTTATAGTTTGCCATTTAATGTCAAAAACATTATGACAAAAGGCACATCTACTGACTACTGTCCCATAATACATAAAATACCATGTCATGTAGTCAAGAAACTTTGAAAAAACCCCTAGACCTGAACTTTCAACAATCTTTATTCTAAAATAACTAGACATAATTCAACCCTTTTCTGGAATGCTCTAAATAGCATTTCAAATGGCTACTGTGTCCATTTTACCCTTATCGCAGAATGTTCTAGAAGACATCTGTGATGTATATAACTCCAGTTTACAAGACTTAAGTGTACATAAAATTGGTTTTCAATTGACTATTTTACAAAGTGATTAATATAAACGGTTGTGGTTTCTCCTATTGAAACTTTGTGTTCACGAAACACACAATCTTGCTCTAACCAGGGATACAAAAGGATCTTCTGGCATTGTCAACAGGGTCTTGTCAATCTACGACTGTCATTACTATTTCTAGTATCTGATTGATCAAGACTAGTAACCATGGCAGAGTTCAAGGATTTGATAACATTGATGCAACAACTGATGCAACAGCAACAAGAGCAACACAGGTAGGAGAAGAAACAGATGTAGGAGTGGATCCAGCAGACTACATACATGAGAAATGGTGGCTTGGCAAGTTTAGTTATAGTCACATCTACGACGTTGATGTCCAGTTTTCAGCTATTCAATCTCCAAACTCTGAACTGACTACTATGCTTGCTTCTGTACCTCTGTTGGCAGTCATTCAGTTCCTGACTCATGTAAAGCCCAGGTGTTCCCGACGAACCAATCAACAACTGCATAGAAGCTTCTGGCAAAATTTGGTTACATGGCTTACCTTAACCTGCTTGGATGGACTACTACAAAGGAATTGGGAACCTATGTAGGCAAACGTCCTTAGAGTCCTGCAATGCTATATTCAGTGATTTAAAAACGGAGTCTAAACTTATTGCTGAATGCTGAAAATTATGGAGCAAATTCCCCGACTTGAGGAAATCCAAATTGGGATGCCTCAAGGATGTTGAATTGGAGGTTAGTTCTAAAATGAAACAAAGTCAGGCTTTTTCCATTTGCAGCCCAAGAAGACCTAGAGAAAGCTTACCAGCATGGAATCAGGAAAGGAATGTGGGAGCCAGTTGAGTTTAATGACTATGAACACTGGTTGTTCCTATCAAGAAGGCATTGCTTTCAGGACAGCAAAAGGCAAAACTTCTGGTATGTGGAGATTACTCCATAACTGCCAATAAGCAATTACTGGAACATTGCCATCCCCTACCTCTCCCAGAGCATTTGATGCGAACGTTAGGATGTGGTTTTGGCTTTACCAAAATTGAAATGGCTGATGCTTACAATCAGATCAAATTGGGACTACATGGCCAACGACATCCAGCCCAAAGTACCCACACTGGCTTACTCTTACATTTGGCACCAAGTCAGCACCAGGGTACTTTCAGCAGATTATGGATCAGCTCACTCAGGATCTCAGGATTGTCAGTATACCTTGATGGCATCCTAATCAGAGGTAGAGGTGCAAAAGATCATCTTAACAACTTGCCTGGCCTCCTGCAATGGCTCAATGAGAGAGGTCCTCGACACCATCATGAAACGTGCCAATTTGGAAGTCATGGGTGGAATAATAAGGGCACATTCTGTTACATGAAGGCAAAGGGACCCAAAGTCAATGGTGTCCTGAACTTGCTGCTAACCAAGATGTCTACAGCTTGAAATCATTCCTGGGTTTGGTCCAATTTTATCCCAAGTACTTACCCACGGACCTCACCACCATTTCTGGACCATTATACCAGCTCAACAGGAGCCAAGGAAGGAACACTTTGGCTATGGCTTTGCAACAAAAGGCCTTCCCATGCCTAAAGGACCTATCTTCAGATAGCGTTCTAGTTCACTTTAACAAAGATTTGCCTCTTGGAATTGCCTGTGATGCTATGACTGTTGGGATTGGAGCCATTCTTTTCCATTGCTACCGAGATGGCAGAGAATGCCCAACTGCCAATGTATCAAAGATCCTTTCCATTTCTCAAAGAACCTACAGCCAAATACAAAAGGAAGCAATGGCTGACATCTTAAGTCAAAAAATTTTACCAGTACATTTACAAAAGTCAGTTTATACTGGTAACTGACCAAAGGTCTCTTATTGCCAGGTTGGATAAGGAAAAGGGACTCCAACTTTAGCTGCCAACAGGTCAGCTCACTGGGCATTACGCCTTAAGACTGCTGCTCATGCAAATGCTGATGTCCTGAGCCTACCTCTCTGTTCAAGGCACGTGATTGTGCAAATGCCTAAATGAGGGAAGGTGTACCATTCATCACATGCCTCATTGTTGAAAAGTAATCAGATCGCACGCCTTGACATTGTTTCTAATTCAATGTTAATCCTTGTAAATTGCTGTTTGATGAGAAAATCATTTGCTTTCTGTTTGCTCACATAGTCTTGCTGTGACAATTACAATAATAGTGAATCCTGGTGATCAGATCAGGGCAATATCTGGTTTGACATTTTTGTCTTGAAAGTTGGCAGCAAAAAAATTTCTAGATTATAAAGAAATTCAAAAGCTCCTGCTGCTCAAAAGTTCTTTACAGTTTTTCTATTTCTTCACCTTCTAATGGGCAATCATCAATTTCAAGTACTAAAAGGGAATTATTTAAGCGTGAACGAGATCCATGAAATTTTGCAATTGAAAGTGAGTTAAGCAACCTTTTACTTTCATATTTGCATTAAAAGAAGACACTCACGTGTTGTTTCATTTTTTTGATGTGTATAACACGTAAAAAGACCAAAAAAAAAAGTGGACATAAATCATGTGCCTTGATTCAACATTTTGCCACAAGCCAGATGATTGGCCATGCACCTGCCAAAATTGTTATGGAGGCCTGGTCCTAAGCTGTCCACCAGCTTCCAAGGACATTCAATTCAAGGAGGAGGATGCAGAAGATGATGCTGAGATAGATTGCAAAATTTAGGACGCCTGTAATAGAGTGGCACTAGCTGAACAGAATTCTCTCATACATGAATCAACACTTTCCAAGATACTTCAATATACTTGAAAAGGTAGAAGAAATGCAACATTTCTGGTATATAAAGGACTAATTTGCTACCTGGAATGGTTGGGTATTGGAACAAGCAGTGGTACCTATAAACCAGCATTGTACAGTTCTGGAACAGCTTCACTTTGGGCATTTTGGTTTGCAGTGGATGTAGCAGCTAGCAAGGACTGCAGTCTAGTGGCCAAATATTGACAAGGATATCAAAGCTGTTTGTTGTCAGTGCATTCCTTGCAGTGAACACAAACCTCTGAAACCAAAGAATGCGTCCACAATAGCCATGGAGCAGACTCCACTTGGACCATGCTATCAATTTCTTAGGAAACAACTGGTTGGCTCTCATAGACTAATATTCAAAGTATCCTTGCACTCATCCAACACAAACAATTACAGCAAAAGCCACAAATCATCTCTTGGAACAACAATTTTCACATTTTGGATACCCTTAAACATTGGTCATTGACAATTCTTTGGCTTTTCTGGCAGGTACCTTTCAATCCTGGTGCAAGAACAAGAGGATCACTCATCAAATTTGAGCTCCCTACCATCCTGCTACCAATGGAGCAGCACAAAGACTGGTCCAAACTTTTAAACAAGTCCTGCAAGTCTTCCTTCAAGGTAAGCCATGCCAGATTTCTTAATGCAATACTGGCGAACACCCAATCATGTGGTTACTCTCCAAGTGCATTTCAAAATTTGCCTCAAATCTGAACAAAGATCAACACACTGTTTGTGAAGAAAGACATAATGGCTTCCGTTATGTTGAAGTTAAGTAAAAATGACTATACTTTAGAAGCAGAATATAGTCATTTCTACTTAACATCAACACACTGATTCCATTGCCAGCCCATTAAGCCCAAGGGCTGCAAGCATAGGAAGCCGCACTACCACAAAACATTGGGCCTGTTTCTAAGTTGGTTCACACTTTCAATCTTGGCGACCCTATCTATGCACTCAACTTTGAAGTACAAAGAGCCATGATGGGTGCCTGCAATAGTCACTAAATGTAAAGGCACCTGAAAATTCAATGTGTGTGAGCATCCTAGAGGACCAGCCTGGCATATGGACCTGGAGCGGTTACAACCACACCATGTGGCACCAGAAGATGCTGAACATGGTGATACACCAGCAGAGCCCACAACCGGAGACAAACAACACCCACGAGCAGGTAACAGACCTACACATTAGATCAAAAGATGGCTTGACAAAAGTCAGACAAAGTAGACCAGTCAGCCACCTTTGAAATCACTGTATATTGTTGTGTTTCTCTTGCAGGATTTCGTTGACATTCTCTAAGATACTCATCCAACTGACACTCTTCAACACTTATCTAGTGTTGATACTGTTGAATATTCAACAAGTAATGTCAACTGGGGCAATTCTGATTGTCTCATTACACAACACCTTAAATAATGCTGATGCAGAACTTTAAAGAGTAATTAAATATTTAATATGAAAAGAACACAAAGTATATAAGGCTGAAAAGATAAACAGAGTATCTTTTGCATATCTTGAGGACCACAATTAGTAAATGAATCAATACTTTCACTTACAATTGTGCAGGCCTGACATGTGTGCAGGCCTCTCCACGAGTTTTATTTACAACCAATTCACATATCACATGGCTCCTACTACCTCATTTAAATGAGGCACTCTATTCACAACATTTTACATGTAGATGTTTGGTCCGGACATATTGGAAGAGTAAGGAGAAAGATAAAAAGGACACTTAATTTCTTTCAGATGCATGTGGCAGCAAACACATAATTGCATGCCTTAACTGGAGATGTTTGAGTCATAAGACTTTACTGAACTCTCTGTGAGGTCACTTACCAATAAAGTCAAATATATTTTAATAGCACAAAAGTCAAAACATTTTCTCAGTCAGTTGAAAGCTATCATTTCAAAAAATAAAAAAGTCTTAGATGCCTGTGGTTTGATACATCAGAAAATACTCTTCAAGTTGCATCAAGTCATGCACAACTCCTGAAAATATTATGTACAGTCACATGAAGTGCTGCTTCTTGATCACTGTACACAATTCTCATTAATATGATAAGGTGTTCAAGAATCCCATTCAATTTTAGTTGATACCATAGTTTCCGAAAAACTAAACACTCAAAAGACTTGCTGGAATCTTTAAAGCAGAGGAACACATTCTTCTGATACTCTCCCAATCCACTGTATTAGGTTTGCCATATCATCTAGAAATCCTCTTGCAGTCCGAAACCCAGTTTGCTCTTCTGTTAGTTCACTTTCCAGTACTACAAACTTCAACTTTGTGTAAAAATCTGCGCATAATTAAACGACTAAATTCACCAAAGCAAATTGTGCTATTACAGCATTAGATTACAACAAACATTTATCTCGCTTATTGCATTCTCTAGGATAGAATACTCTGATTGTCAATACAAAGATGCATTTTCCTTAGTACAAACTGTATAGCCCAATGTGAACATGTTGACATTTTGTGATTTAAATTACCGTTTTGACAAGATGAAGACATGGAATGGGGGAATCCTCATTTCAACACCACGTCAATAGGAATAGTTGGGGGAAATACTTCCACTACATTCCTGGGCTTGAAAATTTCAGCGTCATATAATTATCTATGTATCAATCTGTCAAGCATTTATAAGCATGACAATTGATACTGAACTCTCCATATCAAACGGAAAAGGCTAAATCAACTAGTTACAGTTTCTAACCCTACTAAAATGTTTATCAAAGGTAGTTTGTAATGGGTTAAAAATCGGTTGTCATCGCTGATTAGCCCAGCAAAGAAAATTGACATGTCCTGACAGCCTGAGGGACTATTAGAGTACATGCGTACATAGCATACACGAATCTTTCCCTCGTTAAAATATCATATTCTGCCATTATGTTTCGAGCAAACTGCTTCGAAATTTTATACATTTCCAACAGATTTTGACAAAATAGAAATGAAATGATGAAATCGAAGACTCACAACAATACTCGTTGAAAATTGACAAAAAACCCAAGACATTTTAGAACGGCTCGTGTACTTACACAAAGCAGAGAATGCACCCCATACTCGTATAACGAATCTAATGCCTCTAGGCACCTTTTCCGTTCCTTCTCCCATAGTTTCTCTTATTACTTACAACTTGTAACTGTCATGAAATTTCCTTGATTCCCCGACGTAAACATTTCTCCCCATCTTGCATTCTCGGCCACAAAATCAAATCACCGCGGCCAACCAATCGCTATTGTTCTGGTGACCAGCTGGTCATCGATCTCATGATGGAAATGAGGCTAGGATATTTGGACAAATGCATGAATTTCTATTTCTATGGACAAATGCAACTACAAATGACGACCACCTGAGGACTGTGATTGTTGGTATACAGGAAATGGGCAGTGCCTTTGGTCTCGTTTTTGTGATTTAATGTTTCGTTTTGGTGAAAAGGGATCAGAGCATGATTGAAGCGGAAAAAGCAGGAAACTTTTAAATATTAAGGCTCCGTTTACACCCGTTCGGGTTCGGGTTCGGGTTCGGGTTCGGGTTCGGGTTCGGGTTAGGGTTAGGGTTAGGGTTAGGGTTAGGGTTAGGGTTAGGGTTAGGGTTAGGGTTAGGGTTAGGGTTAGGGTT
>JANTCA010003516.1:0-10722 GCA_024741275.1 Chironex yamaguchii | reverse complement strand
TACTCTGAGGAGTGTCAGACGGAAAAAGCTTTTAAGTATGATTTTAGCGCAATGTCGCAAATTTTCAAGGCGATTTTAAAGCAGATATAGTAAGAATCAGAGCATTTAAAAGCAAGTGTTATAGAAAGTTGTTAAGGGTACCCTGGATAAAGAAAATGTCTAATACAAGCATTCAGGTGGAAATTGGTGTACCCAAAGACTGGTTAGCACACTTTGTCATCCTTCAGAAACTTGCATTCCTCGGTGACATTAAAAGGCATCAAGGATTAGAGAGGTTTTTTCTTCATGAAGTAATGGAGGGACAACATCGAAGAGGGAGACCATGCAAAAGATGGACAAATGACATAAAGGAGCCACTGTGAGCATTGTGGGCTGCAGGCGAGCTGATTACTAACCGTCAAAAGTTCCTAACTGCTATTGAAGCTGCTACAGTCCAAAAGGACTTTGCATTTGACTGACTTACTGAAGGAATTGACACTTATATAAGCTGCATGAAGTCATGTTTTTAATAGAGCAGATATTATGCAAAAGTTAAAAAGCTTTTCTCCTGGCTGCAGCTAAGGGGAAACTGTTTAATTAGCGTGTTCTGTTTTTCTCTAGCAAAACAAAAGTTTCTTTTTTGCAACCCAGTTTGTCGCCATTTTATCAAAGTTTTGGGTGAAGTATGGCAGCTCCATAAAGTACTGTTCCCAGAAGTTGTAACTTTGTGCCTGCCACATCCAGGTATTGGTAATTATTCCTGTTCACCAATAAGAGACGTAACAGCAAATTGTTGTAGTAAATATAATTAAGGCAAAATAAAACCCGTAATGGAAAAAAGGATATAAAGTAAAGTATATGCAAACTGTCTGTTTTACGTGGGGCGTTCTTTGTCAGTTTCATTTCCAGACTACAATAACTAAAGTCCATTAATATGTTGTGTAATATTTAACATTTGTTTACCTTTATTTAAAGAGAGTCTGATTCAATGCAGCACGAAGAAACGGTGAGAGAAAATAGATCTAACCACCGATTTCAGTGGGGTTGCAAAGAGTTTGTTGACAAGAACTACTCTTGACTGAAGTACGCACTTGTACATCTCATATATTTGCTTCTACGCACCTTAGCATTCCTCAAAAAGACAAACTTTGCAGTCTTTGCAACCAAAAGTTTGAAGCTACTCTAACTGCCATCTCTTCTTCTGGCAATGAGAGTTTTTTTGTCTTTTTTGGTAGGCTACCTATTGAAATGATGCGCTATTATATTTAGTCTTAAATATCTCACTGCAAGTATTAATTTCTACATCCCCTTCCAGTGTTTTGTATTGAAATGTCCCAAAACAATGTTTGGAAGCCGCTGTAGGACTCTTGAGCTGCAAGAATATCTATAGCTAGTGGATATTGGTTGTTAGCAAATTTCTCCCAATTTGCTCAGGAAAAGTGAAGCCTCAAGAAGTTCTTGTCCACAGACTGATTCCTATAACCACTGCCAGTGGCACTGGGTTATGTTGGAAACTAGTCCTGATCTGTTTCTTCTGTAAAGGTTAGTCTGAGTGAAGGACCTGTATTCCATGACCAGCAGACATTCCAAGGGGCGGATATCCCTGACTATTATAAAAAGTTGTCTTGCCTTAACTTTTCCTCTCTTGAGTCCTGGGATGGCACTTCCAAGCTTTGATTGTGACTGTTAGGCAGAGTTAATCACTGGCATGAATCTGAAAATGAAATAGACAAGAGGTTAGAGGGTCCAAAAAGCATGCAAACGAGACCACATGAAAGGTGGTCTACAAAGTCTTGCAAGGGGGTGTGATTATTTTTATTAAATCTATATGCTATATCAGTCGTTGTTGTAAACTCAGCCATAGTATAAGGTTGCGAAGGTCTGTGGACCCAACTTATTCCCAGAATGACAGCAAGAATTCAAGCTTCGTCAAGATTGCTGAGACAGTACTGTATGATTGCGAGCATTCAAAGGCAGACGACAAGAGGTATAAGCTGTAATCGAATATATAATCGGAACGACAATGAGACATTGGAATCAGCCGATGAGTCTACAGAAGGCTCTGGGCAACATGATAATGCTGGCAGCCAAAAAGCTACAGATTTTCACGAGGAAGACCACTATGATGTTGTTATTGCTGGAGGAGGAATGGTAGGAGCTGCCATGGCCTGTGCTCTTGGTATGAATAATATGAATAATACTTCCTATCGATGATTACTTTTATTACTTACTTTGGCAGAATTATTTTTAACGAAACATGGTCTTTGACTATGAGGTGTCCTCTAAACTAAATAATATTTAATAGGCTATAAAACGGTATAAAGTCAGGTGCCAGTTTCTGGAAGTATTTTAAGAAGTTGCATAGTAAGGTACCATTATGCCTTGACAAAAATTAAAGAAGATATAAAATACTGGTATTAGGTCAGCATGTTAATCACAGCAATCCTGCTCCGAGAGACATCGCTGAGCACATTGGTGCATATGATTTTCAATGACTTGACTACCGATGAAGGATTACTAACATGAAGACTGTAACTATTTTCCTTTCATGTTACGAACTATAACTCATTAAAATAAATGTAAAATTTTCTTTTGAAATGTAAGTTACTGTCCACACTGTCAGAGAATTTAGTTTTTATTTATTGTTACTGTTAACATCATGTCAGTAGCATTCTGGAATGCTTTGACAATTGCATGAAACCATGCTGACATGAGCTAATCAGTAATTTTTGCCGACATACCGACTATACAAGCATGATGTCATGTTATTTTGTTAACACAGTGACTGTTACATCACATAGTTGTTTTATTGTCTACTTTTTGTTGACTGTTTTATTGTTTTATTGTGAAAGCAACATAAAGTCATGCTATCGCCATGGTGGTATGACCCGTCTACAAGATGGGGTTATCATCAAGGCATGGACCTTTAAAAGTGGAACAAATTTTTGTTACAATCTCCAACTGATGCTTGAGAGTAATCATTTACTGGGGTAGCTTTTGATATTTTGGCAAGGACTTGCATAAAACCTGTGTGGAAGCTTTGACAGAGAGCTATCGAGAGAATGGATTTAAAGCACTTTTTTCAGAATAACTTGTTTATAAAGCTATGAATGCCTTTCAGTCAAAGGCAAACTGCCTGCTTGAAAAAGCAAATTGAAATTTGGATGTTAAAATCTTGTGACCAATACCTTACAGTAGCACCAAAAATGAAGCTTATAGGTCAAGGCATTTTGCTTTGGGATGTTATGATACAACACTGAATCATATTTATGAATTGATTATTTGAGCATTGTTTTTGACCTTGCTGGTTGTTTTTTTTCTACAAAAATGTTTAAGTTTGTTCAAGAGAAAGCTTCTTCAAGAGAAATGTTCCTTTAAAAACGAAGTAAAAACAATCCTTGACTCAATCTTCCTTGCCTCAAGCAGCAATTCGTTAAATATTCTCCCACCAGCAAAAGCAACACACTTTTGTCCAGTTTTCGTTTTCATAAGTGGCAGTTTGACAGTATGATTATTATTTCTTGTTCCATTTTCATGTTTTGATTTTTCAAAATAATCTTTAAATAGTTCACATACATTCTTCTGTAGGCAGTCAAAAACAAATTTGCATACGCTTTTCTTCATTTGATCCTCTATGTTTGGTACTCTCAATTCTGCATTTGGGGGACATTTTGATTTGTTTGTTGATAATGTTTATGCTTTGTTTCTCAATACTACGCAACCGCTTTAATTTTGGAGTTTGGCCATCCAAGCCCAACTGATCCACAGTATGTAAAAAGGGGCATAATCATAGCATTGTAGATTTACCATGGCTGTTGACATATTAATAGAACTGTGAATGTGCATTAGAAGGTTAACCCTTCCTGCTGCCTTTTTGCAGATGAGTATCAAACGTTAGTGAAGGGTCTAATGTTACTCTGAGATTTTTATGTTGTGTTGTATAACTGATGGAGGTCTCACCCAATTTGATGTTAAGCTGTTTCTCTTTTAATTTATTTAACCTCTTTGTTGTGCCAAAAAGCATAACTTCGTTTTTCCCTTTCTTCGGATTTACGATTAGCTCGTTCTTGCAAAACCAGGTGGCTAGGCTGTTAACGTCTTGACTAAGATGGCTTTCAATGATGTTCATTTTATTATTTGATGTAAAAATAACAGTGTCATCTGCATATGTCACGATATTTGTATGCTCCAATGATCTATGTGCATCGTTAAAGTGAATTAGAAACAGGAGAGGACCAATGATGGATTCCTCCGTAACACCTGTGTACACTAGGCATGATTTGGGGAATGTTTCATTGTACTGAACAACTTGCTTGTGATTGAATAAATAATCTGTGAGCCAATTTAGTTCATTTTCTGTTACTCCATAGGCATGAAGCTTGGAGAGAAGGACAGAATGACTAATAGTTTCAAAAGCTTTGGACAGGTCAATGAATAATGCACCTGTTAGCCGTCCCTTGTCTGCTTCCCCTCTGATATGATCTAGGAAATATATCACTGCTTGCTCTGTCGATATTTTTGCTCTGAATCCAACCTGATAATTAAATAGAAGACCATTTCTTTCAAGATGGTTCATAAGCTACTTGTGAAACAGTTTTTTGAGAATCTTTGGTAAAGTTGGGAGAATTGACATCGGTCTGTAGTTATCTACTTGTGAACAAAAGTAACAAAATGAAACTGTGAATTTTTATGTCGTATGGTAAATCAGAGATCATTGGACATCAGAGTGAGGGAGATTGATGGTAACAATGCAAACTGCACACATGAATGGTTTTATGTGTGTGGTTTACATTACACATTATAATTTCCTTCTGATACTAGACTACATAAAACAAAACTGATCTTGGTAGCACTTTACGTATCCTCACCTTCATTGATCTTAACATATTTCTTCTAGATTACAAAGACTACCAAAACTAGGAGAGACAGCTGTTCCGTATTGAGTGCTAGTGGCAATTTCAGGTCTCATGTCTTTTTTCTGGTTACTTGAGGACCAGAAATTACCAGAAGGAACCAACAACCTACATTGGTCTGCCCCAATATTTCCAGGGGTGCAAGAGCAGTCCTTTTTGTAGTAATCAACTGGGTTTTTTTCGATCTTTTAGGTACAAATCCAGTTTTTGGCAACAAAAAAATATTGGTACTTGAGTCTGCAAAGTCATTGAAGACAGATTTTGCATCAAATATGAGATATAGTAACAGAGTGTCATCAATCACGCCAGGATCTAGAAAAATGCTTGAAAGTGAGGAATAGTAACTTTGTCATAGTATTATGTTTTCTCTGATATTATCAGATACAAATCATCTTATAAACAGAGGTAAAACGTTTTCTTTCTGTTGGAATCTAAATGTTGCACTTAAAAATGTATACTTATATGTAAAGCCTTTGCGTTATCAAATTGATTATATTTTACAATTTATATGCCAAATGGGGATTTTCATTTGGTACTTTGTTCTTTCAGTTGATTTTTTAACTCATATGTTTTGGCTGCATGGGCTCCTCAATGTGATTTGACATTTAGTTGCCCAACTAGATAGAGGACTCTACAGGCTCTCTATCATTCATTCTTATCAGTAGAAGTCATCCATTAAGTATGCTACTGTGAAACTGGATTTGGTAAATACAGAATGTAAATCCAGAGCTTTCAAATTTATCTATAATTTCTTTCCTTTGCAATTTGTGAGGTTTTCACTTAATTTCATAAGAACCAATAAATAACCAATACCTAACATAATCATCTTACACTACTTAATTGTCAGATGTTTGTTTCCATGTGCTTAACCAAATGTTTGGAGATGGGTTTTAACTATTATGACCAACTTGAAAAACAACTATATTACAACTTCAAGTACTAAGTTTTCATATACTGAATTCATTCCTGACATGATATTTCAATGCCAGTAAATGAATTTAAATTTTAAGCAGAGCCAGCTGGAGAGCTGATTCTGCCTCAAAAATGTGACCTCTGACTTATTAAGCATCAACTATTATAGTAGATGCTATGTATAGAAATTAGGGATAATATTGTACAAGCAAGGTTGCATTGTACATGGAGCTGCTTTGAAGACTGATTTGTTTCAAATGAAATCCGTAAGGACCCTTATCATAATGTCTGAAACCACCAACTGATTGGCTGTGATCTTGTTAGTTAAACAAGTGTTGTCTATTCTCTTTGGTGGAATGTTTTGAGAAAGGATAGTGGTTGCATGAGCATATAAAAGAATTGGGAATTGTTATGTGACACTGACATAAATTTGTTCAACGTTAGACTCAATTCCCAGAATGAGATGGGAGGAAACATTTATTTTCATGATGGTACATTGAATGGGATAGGAATTAAGTTTTCAGTTTGTTCTTTACTGAGTATCTGTAGCTTTCTTTTATTGCATTGCTTTTAACATCCATATTCTCTTAAATTGATAGCTATTGGTGCTTGGAAAGACATTGAAGAAATGCGATACAAACCATATTCTTTAATTCACGTATGCATATCTTTGATTATTATGTGAGTTGATGGTTCTTGCAATGTCTTAAGTGTGCTATTTATATAATGCAGTCCTTGTCAGGAATAAAGCAACATGTGTGTGGTAAAACAAACAGGTAATTTCATTTACACATGTGATTTGCACATATAGTTGCTCAAGGCAGTAATAAGATGGTAATTGAGAAATGATGCAAAAAATCAGTATTTAAGTCTCCCTTTATTGCTAAATATAATCACCATACCGATAAACTGAATGTCGTCATCAAAATGTTTGTGTTTCAATGAAATTCCCATTTGTAAAGGACCAGTTAGCAGTTTCTTTGTCATTAAACTCTGACTCTTCAGTGTATGGTTCATCCAAACTATCAGCGTAAAATGGAAAAATTGCTTTTCTCCTCATGGTATATTGGGTATGTTTTACATCAAAGTACCCCTATACTTAAGCAAAATAACACTTTTTGCATACAATGAAAGCATCTGTGACTCAATTTGCATGTGTGCCTATGAGCGCATGTGTGATTGCATGCATCAAATGAAATAGCCTGATTAATAATGGTTTCTGGTGTTATTTTTCCAAAGTTTGCAATGCCATATTCTGCAATGGGATAACGTTGAATGTATGCTTTTAATAGATGTAACTGATAGTTGATCTCAAATATAGGAATACTACCACATTTATCATATTTCTGTTCAATTCAAAATTAAATCTTTTGCTTACAGTTGCTGAGTTTAGGGTGTTTATTCTTGCTAGCATCCTCAGATCAAGCTATCTAATGTTGCTTTTACAGCTGGCCAACACAAAGTATAATTCCGAAAGCTCATCTGGTGTCTTTTACACTGGCAATAGATGGTCCCATTTCAAACTTCTTCAAAAAATAGCCAGTGCTGAAATTATATGTGACCAAGTTCTCACTCTAAAAATTTACTCTAATCAAGCATTCTTATGCTTTTTGGTTGACTGAAAGGCAATTTGAGCATAGCAATTTTAATTCCATATTCAGAAATTAAAGGTGCAAGACACATATATTTTGTAACTCAGGGAGAGATTTGTTCAAGCCAATTTTTTATCTGTTTTCAAGCCCTGTCATGCTCCCCATATCACTTATTACATATCAGTGACCTATGTTGTTCTGATATCTCAGAGCTGGTTAAATATGTATAAGAAGGACAATGCTTTACCTTTTGACATATATTTACCATTTTTAAATCATGAAAATATCTTGTGTCTATAAGTCAAAGGCATGATCTTCAGATATCGAGAGACATTTATAGTTATACTGTATATACAGCTATAATTAACAGACCTAACTTTAGGATGGTGCAATGCTGTTAAAATTCTCTGATGTTTTCTTGAATTGTTAGGTCTGGGATGCTTGTGGTGCTGGAAGTATAACTTTTGATGCTGAGGAGGTTGCCGAGTTACAGGAGGCAGGATTAGGGAAAAACCTTGCATATATAATTGAAAATCAAGTTTTACTGAGTGCACTTTACAGGCGCCTTAGCTACCTGAGAGATCTTGTTCGTATACAATATGGACAAGTGATACAAGACATATCAAGTTATCCACAGATAGAGGACCGCACAAGTGGTGAATTTCTCCATCTTGCAATGTCTGATGGTAAATCCTTGAAAACAAAGTTACTTGTAGCAGCAGACGGGGCCAACTCTTCAATAAGAAATAAGTTAGGAATGAAATTTGTGACAAGTGAGTATGGCCAAAGTGGTGTGGTTGCAACGCTTCAGCTTGAGAAGGTAAGCTTTTGAATTTGAATTTGCATTTGCAAATTCCCTTTGTTACCTAGTATCATGATATATACATTAATTATATTTAATCCGCATGGGGGTTGCCGGAGAATTGTAAAATTCTGAACATTCTATTTTTGCTTTATTCTTATTTTGTTCTTTTTTTTTCTTTAAAGTGAAATCTAAGAGCTTTTTAGATGTGTTTATTGCTAAAGTTTTGCACAACTTTATAATTCTAAGATGAGTGTTGCTGGGAGAAAATACAAATAAACGTTAGTTACTTGCTGGGCTATCAAGGAAAACTTAAAGTTTGCACTTATTGCACTGAACGTACTATAGACTTGTCATATTTTTCAAAACGGATTTGTCGAAAATCTTTCAAAAATGCATACCAAAACCACTGTATTATTCAGTACAGTCAACGTTTTTCATTAATCTTCTCTGTTTATCCCTAATTTGCTTTAGTAAGGTGGGAAAACAAAAATCTCCCTTGCATAGGCTTTGGTCAGTTTAGCTTATTCTTTGACGTGGCCCATTTATGAATCCCAAGCTGTTCTGGCTGGTATATGATCCCAGTCCCCCTATTTGTATAAAACTCTACACTTTTGAAACGAAATTTTTGTGACGTCGCCCAGGGGGGTTGGGGTCTTTTTGTTTTGTGATGGAGTGTGATAATTGGGGGATTGGGTCAAAATCTGTCAATTTTAGTGTGACGTATTTTTTGAATGGCTCCTTGTAATAAAAGAGTATGAACGAGTCATTAAACACTGAGTGCGCTCTTATATGAAAAATATGGAGGAATGAAACTGGTAATTCTTGTATCGAGAAGCCTTTACTCCAAATGACATACCGTCTTGCAACAAAAGTTAAATGATTTATTGCACGCAAGTGAAAGTGAAAATAATGATGATTAACAAGGTGTGTTATAGCGTACATAAAAGTGAAAATATCGAAGCATCTCAATGACCTTGAGACAAAACTTTATGTAATATTGTGAAAGAAGTAGTCTTATATTGCGTAACATTAGTGCATAGGTTGTCATATCAATTTGTGAAAACCTTTGGAGTCGTCCAGTATTATTGCGTCGTCTAATATGTAAAAACAGTTGCTTAGTTTCATACGTGTACATTCTATTTCTACTACCTGTTTAAAACCATTTTTCCTAAAACGTATGCAGGCAGTGACCTTCTTAGCCTTGAAAGACTATTCACTGTTTACTGAAATGATACCATATTTTAAGATTTGAGATAATATCATCTTAACCTGTGTCTTTGCCACTACTATAAAATTAGTCTAGGTCAGTTTATTCGTCTTGTTTGATAAACCTGCAGTATATTCCATTTTCAATCTTCTCAGCCGTCAGACAACAATACTGCCTGGCAGAGGTTCCTTCCAACTGGCCCAATTGCTGCATTGCCGGTATGTTAAACTGTAGTAAATGACTGTTTTATTATGTCTCTTGCTGTGTGACGATTACCCTTTTTTTGTCATTATAGTAGTGCGAAGCAAACATCTAAGCACAAGAGTAAAAAGGATGAGAAAATGTTTTAGGGTTTTTTTCTGTGTACAACAAGGGTGTATTCAAAGTTATCTATAACTTAACGTTCTGTGAATGAAGCAGCCGTAATGAGCCGATGGACTTTAAGAACTGTGAACCCTTTTTCTGTTGTGGATACTGCATGTTATTTTCTGTAATTTTTATAAAAAATTGCTATTGACCCAAGCTAATATTGATTTGTAGTCTTTACTGTTATATGGTTTATGATATAATATGTTGATGATAGAGAAATGTTTCCTTGCTTTTTTGATCAATCATGATAATGCAATGAACATGGCGTCATATTTAGGCTCTCTATAACTCTACTCATGTGACAAACAGATATTGCGTCAAGTAATGCTGCACTGTTCACATTTTTAGCTATCAGAGACCAGAAGCTCTTTGGTTTGGTCAACTCTTTCAGGGCATGCACGTGAGTTGGTGAACCTTCCAGAGGACAGATTTGTTGATGCCGTCAACAATGCATTTGTAAGTAACAATTTCCCATAATTGTACGGATAATGTTGTATACGTTTCCATTCACTTTCAACAAGAATGTGATCAGGACGACGATCAGATTGTCCTCAGCTCGAACACTTATACCTTCACTTTCTAGTGACCTTATCGTGAAAGGCTCATAAATAGTTTAGTTACAGTGATTAACTACTTGACCTGCGAACCCTTCTTCTACCCCCTTTTTGTGCTGATGTAAACAGCTCAACAAATATTGTGGGCAGATTAAAAGTCATTGAACTCTGATCGTGAACTCGAGCAATTGTGTATTTTACTACACACGTCGTCGGCACTGCATCGATGTTGATGAAAACCTGAGACCAATAATAATAATAATAATAATAATAATAATAATAATAATAATAATAATAATAATAATAATAATAATAAGGAACATAATAAAGAGGCTGTTTGGCTTAAAGAACTGAAGATGGAAATGTATAATCAACAACATCTCCAAGTGAA
>JANTCA010003515.1:0-10724 GCA_024741275.1 Chironex yamaguchii | reverse complement strand
AATTATTATTATTATTATTATTATTATTATTATTATTATTATTATTATTATTATTATTATTATTATTATTACTATTAAATCAAGACTTTTGTCATTTTCCTGTTCTGTACTAGTGTGAAATCTTTAAGATAGCCTGCATTTGTATGTAGTTCGATAAATGGGATAAGTGAATTACATAAGTTTAATATTACCATTTGTTTGTCTGGATTTTAATATGAAGTTGAAAACTGTTTCTGATGTTGATTTTATTTATCCGATTGAAAATTATTCTATCCTTAGTTAATACAAATTGTTCTAGTTTTAATGTAAGGATGATGTTTCAATGTGTGTTGAAATAAGTTCCTAGAAATGTCAAGTGTATGGGTTATGTATACAGTGAGTCTTGGACAGGATATGTTGCTAAAATAAGAAAGTATTGTCAGTCAAATGTTGTTTGATAAAAGTATGTTATAGGGTTTATACAGGTGCATTGATGTTTCAACATGAACTTGAAGGTATAGAAGACAATATCTCTACAGTAGGGTAGATGCATTTGTCAGAGTGTCCCTTTCCCTCAATACCGTATCTTGCATCACAATTACCTTTATTACCACTTGGTGGTTTGACATAGTTTGTCGATTGTTGGTCACACCACGAGGCGCGAAGGTTCTACAATGCCTAGCTGGAAATTTAGGAGATCTTAATGTAAGCTGGCACGAACATGCGCTGAACTGTAAAGAGAGATGACGTTAGTGGCCAAGGACGTAGGCCTTTTGTTGATGTGTCTGATTCTCGCTCATTGTGAAATGATTGCCGTTTCAGCTCGGTGCTTCATATATTGGGGTTTTGTTGATGTGCGACCAACTTATTCTTGTTGTCTAAGAGTGCAAACAAGATGTCTTTTCAAATGTACCTGTTACTGTAGTAATGTTATGTTGTTGAAGTGTATATGAAAGTCCTTGTATTCAATGATATAGAAGTTATAAACAATTTAATTTGAAAGTGTTAGAGCAGTATCTATGTATAGTAAAAGAGAGTGTATCTGCAATGAAACACAGCCAATAGTGTTGTTCACTTAAGTGGTTCTTCTCCGCCCTCGCCTTGCCTTGCAGATCATTTAATCATCGTTAGTACTAAACTCACAGGCCTTCTCTGCCTAATTTCCTTTTTCACATTCGGCTTCATCCCTGTTGTCAGGTGTCGCCACAGCGGATACGAATTACTCCATCTTCTAGTTGTCTGCATCATGATTTTACAAGCTCCGCGTCATTTGTCAAGCTCCGCATCATGATTGACAAGCTCCGCATCATAATTTGACAAGCTCTACATCATGATCTGGCAAGCTCCGCGTCATGATCCGACAAGCTCCGCGTCATAATTTGACAAGCTCTACATCATGATCTGGCAAGCTCCGCGTCATGATCCGGCAAGCTCCACATCATTTATTTGACAAGCTCGGCAACGTGATTTGGTAAGGGCCGCACCGTGATTTGACAATCCCGGCATCATGATTTGACAATGCGGGCATCATCATTTGACAAGCTCGGCATCTTGATTTGACAAGTTGTTTTACAACAAGATGCCCTTGCTGTTGCCAACCTCTTTTCGACGCTTTATATGTCATGCAGAGGATATGTTGGGACTATTCTTTTGTCCCCGGAAGCCACGCTCGGATGTTTGATGCTTTTCAATCTAATTATCCAATTTGTTTTATACTAATTTATCTCGGAAAATTTTTAGCTTTGTCCACGAGGTAGATTACAAAGCGGAGATTGAACTCATTTCCATGCCTGCGGACTTGTAGGATGAAATCTCGCAAAATACATTTTTGCGAACGCTTATTTATCTCCCTTTCGAATCTTAGCTTTCGTATATATCTTTTGCATGTCTAAGGCCTTGTAAGATTGAAATTCGCGAATCGTTATCCTCTTGAAATGGACTGTAAAGTTACAAATTCTATATTTGACTGGTTCTATACAAGCCTCGTAGTTCAGAACTGCATTTTCATCATCTACTGGTCCCTTGTGTTTTGTGTCTCAAAAGCGCGGGAAATTATGGTCACGTGTCACAACCATGTTAATGTACCAGACGAGAAACTTTTGCCGAGGACAGAGTAAGATTTCCTCGTAGTTTATGACATTTTTGTGCGATTTAAAGAAGATATAAACAAAGAATGGCAGTAAGTAACAGCACTTTTGTTATTAGAATAACCAAGCACTAATCTGGGCAATGTTATTGCTGTGAATGGCCCTAACGCTGTTGTGTTTATTGAAGAGTATTCATCTAAAAGTCGTCAGACATAGCTTTCTTCATATTTCGAATTAACTCCAATGAAATGTGACGATAGGGTAATTTTTGTTGCATTTTATTTTATTCTGTTACACTCGACTAATAAATCTCACTACTCAAAAACGAAATTTTCGAATACGGTGTCCGACGGGGGCGATGATTGACTTTGTTCCAAGATCTGGGCTACACTCTCCTGCAAACATGGCATGATGGTTACATGACTGCTTTTCAGTAGAGTTATTTGCTGTGTCGTTGATTAAATCATTGCCTGTTCTAACAAGGCTTAACCTGTATCTTTGTGCATGCCTCCATATCTTGCGAATGTTTCAAATAATCTCAATTTTAGTGAAAATGAGCATGCTTAAGAAGCTGTGTTTTTGCAAACAGACTAGATGTTCTAGTTTTATTGGCTTCTGGTGAATATCATGGTTGATATTGCAAACGATTAAATGTTAAATGCCTCCAAACATATCAGAAGGTGGCTGGTTATTCTTAGTGATTTTAAATGTCACAAGTCACAACCTGTGGTCACATTGAATGGAAGGATTGAGGTCACATTGAATGGAAGGATTGAGGTCACAGCTGCTTAGATAAGCTTGGCCTGGCCTCTTAGAGGACCCTTAGTACTGAATGCAGGGACCTCATACCTTGTGAAGATAGCAAGTGTTTTTAGCATAGAAGGGATTAGATTGCTGTCCATAAAATAGATTTTTTCAAATATAATTGTTTTTAAGAGTATATGTGATGCCTTGTGCAGTCCTAAAGATAGGCATTTTGTAGGCGTATATCCCAATAAGATTTACAGTTTTACAGTTCTCAAGTCTGACAAGTGTATGTGTTCCGTTCTCAACACGTTCAAAATGAGTGATGCTGGAGATGTTGTCTTTGATCTCTATATGAGGGAACATGTTTTAAGACGTGATTTAGAGAATCTTCTGCAATGACCAAATACCCAACACTTTGATGTCCGCAAGCTTCAAAGCTGTTTGGAGGTATAACTGCCACAAGTCCATCCCCCAATATAATTCTGCCTAAAGATGGAAATTCTTTACATTTCTTATGTTAGTGCTGCATACCAAGAGCTGCACTTAGTTCTTGCCATAGTCTTAACAGGGTGTAAGTTATATCTGGTGTTTATATCTTATCAGCTGTCTGAAGAGATTAAGTTGGATGCTGTCCAGGATCTAAGCAACTCCTTGTGAGAAAAGTGATACCAAATTATATGTTATAGTGATACATATTTATCTCAAACCCTTCTGTCTAGCATTGTCATCTTGATTTCTTTGCACATTCTCCACGCTGTCTCTGCTGTGTTGAAATAAAAATTCATATTACTAATCACGTGGCATTGCATTTATTAATTTTAGGTTCTAGGTATGAGTCGATGCCAGCTGGTAATCACGTGAAACACCCATGCTTGCTTGGGCTACTTTTGTGCTATTGTCTGTAATATTAGTGTCTGTGATTTTTCTGAGTGAGTTAGTCTGTATTTTGCTCCGCTGTTTAATGCCCAGTCGTTCTTTCTTATATGTAACTTCGTCATCCTGCATGCTGTTTAACCCTGTGTGCGCTACAAAGACGGCCATAACTCTAATATTTCTACACACTGTCCTTTGCCAGGTCAACCTCAGGCTCCATGGCTCTCTGGTGCCCTCCTAATTGTTGTCACACAGTCTGTTCCACCCCCCACATTCAGCACATGCTGGCTCGACCTCTGCAGCTCATTGCTAATCTTGTGTGTGGCTGCACTCCCTGTTACTTCCCAGTTTGCCACCATCTCCTTACCACCTTATCCACTTAGCACCCCCCCCCCCAAGAGCTTGTGTTAAGCGCATGAAATGTATCCAGTTTCTCCATTTTTATCATCTTTTGTGCCTCTCCATACAATGTGGCAGACGTCCAGTTGCCAGTTGGTCTCATGTCTCCTTATTGCAGAATCATGATCAAGCAGGTCTTGCTGGTCACATTTTAGTGAACCACTCATTCTGAGCTGTTAACCTTAGCAGGAAAGGTGTCCGATTTGCAGTCGTGTGGCTGGCATTTGATGCTGTGGTGGTCATACTAATAACTTCACTCCTATTCTTAACACAAGACCACCCTGTCAATTTCTACATGATTATTTTACCACTGTTGTTGGTTTTTGACCACTGTTATTCATTGTGGCTAAGAAGACTAGGAAATCATTGAAATTAATTGTTAATAATAAGAAATGTCTTTGCAAAAGTCTTGTCTGTGCAAAAAGTATCGGCATCAAAGGTGCTTTATTTTGAGCATTGTTTTGTAGAGAGTACATAGGCTGATGAAATTAAAATAAACACCTCTTTTTTAAGGTCACAATATATATCCTGATTATTGTTTTTGCTTCTTCAGGATAGTTCATCCAGTCTTGGCATTACCAGCAGCCCCCCAAGGAGCACAAGGGAAGGAGGGGAAAGTCCTCGCACAGACGCTTTTGTTACCTCAAGTCCAACAAGGGATGACCTTGCACCTTTTGAAGATGAAACTGATGCCATCTTGGGAAATGAGGTCAGGCAGGAATATGACGAAGAAGAAGGGGAAGAGCTCTTTGGTGATCAAATGGAACGGTAATGTATATTTTGATTAACATATTTGTATATTTATGTGAATCTCTCATCCATATAGATATGTGCATGCTTAAACCAAAATGGTCAAATGTGAGTTCGGCCTTGGTTATCAGGTACTTGAATTTTTTTGTCGCTAAGTAAAGGCAGCTTACAAATGTAAATATCAATTTGTTGAAATTAATAGCAAGATTCTTCTTTTCAGTGTGTGTATAGATGATATTGATCAATCTACTTTATTACTTGTATGTGTTCTTTTTCTTCGTGAGTGTATTGTAATCTCAGAGATTAAGTTGACATATCTGTTCTGTTTACAGATTGTCACTATCTACATTTTTTAATTAGTTTAAATAAAGAAATAAAGTTTTTTTGGAATTGGCTATGGTCGAATATGTTATTGCGTTAACAAGAATGATAAGATCTTTTCAAGGACAATCTCAGTTGTATGCTCAATATAGTTTAAACTTTGATAGAATAATCCTTGATAGGACTATGTTGTTTAATACAAATATTTTAAATTTATCATTATCAACAGCAAACATTTAACCAGTAACAAATTAAGTATGACATCTATACACATTTATATGTGAAAAATATTGTCAATAAAGAATGATATTAAAGTTTTCCTGGTAGCCATTGTTACTGATGAAAAATTTCGAACACCTAGTAACCAAGGCTGAACTCATGTTGGACCATTCCCGGTTTAAGAATGTATTGATATGTCAGCTGATACAATATGACAGTGATATAAATTGGCCGATGTTTATCCCAAGAGTTGTATCAGCATGCGACCATCAAACAAATACTGAAAACCAATTTGCCATTTTCTAGTTGAATGTTTGGGAAAGAACTTGGAATATCACAAGTCAAAGCCTAACCGTGAGAACACAGGATTTCATTACGTCTGATTTATGTTTATGCACAACCCCTTGTCGACCTTAGGTATCTGTTTAAGAGTCACTGTTTCTTATATATGTATATATCATAAACATTTGGATAATTAAAGATAAGAGAAGAGAAAAAGCCTTGCAAAGCAGATTTTTAATATTGGAAGGTTTGGATACAGACTGCCTTCAAAAAGAAAGCTGTAATTTTATGTTTTATTTAAATATTATCCAATTTTTGTGTCTGGATTTATTTGAGATCTGTCGACCTTGGGTTGATGGAATGTCAAAGATTTGGTGGTATTAGGAAGCCGTTCCCTTGGGTCTGTACCAGTATCTGGTGCCATAGGTCATGTACACCCTGAGTGGCTCTTTGGCATCCACAGTTGAGGGCTTGGGGAGTGTTATATGGTGTACAGAAGTTGGTGGTGTGAGATCCTTAAAACTTGAACTGTCTATCTCGATAAGGGGGACATGCAATAGCTAAGTCGGCTGAATGGCTTCAAGTACAAGTAAATACTAAGAGTGCTCATAGACTGACAAATGTGTTGACGTTTATTGCAGCTGCACACAAATAGACTATAAATTGAATTGTCTCTTGTAAGTTAATGACTTTTTTCATTTCATTGTAGTGATTATCGGAGTATACCTCACCTTGATGTTTATGAGCAAGAAGGCATTGATATCGATGAGGACCTTGCAGAGCTAAGTCCCAGCGCCAGAAGGGCAGCAGAAGCTGAGATGAGGAAAAGAGACAGAGATGAAGGACTTATGGCTGGAAGAATGAGAAGAGGACTTCTTTATGGTAAAGAAAAATCAAATAATGAATATAAAATATTTTTATTAGGTAGAGCAAGTATTGATGCTAACTCTTGCATGAGCAAAAAATGTTTACATCACAGATGGCTAAGATTACTACTCAGTGGAGGACACCATTCTTGTTGCTAGTATTACCTTATTTTATTGCCTCATCCTAGTCACCAATAATTGATTTAAAAGAATTGCTTGTCTTTACTTAACAGAAGAAAGTGAGGATGAAGATGAGTTAGGACCATCAGCTGCTCGAAGGAGAAGACTTGCTGAAAAGGCAGTAGAACGAGATTTTGGGGAGGATGAAGAGGTGAGTATGGTATTGTAATGTAATGTTTAGGCTTAGCTCATTGCATACTTCTTTTCAGCAAATGACTCAAACAAAATAACACAAAATCGTGATTAAAATCCTAGATGTTTGCCTCTATATTATGGCTTATGAATGGAAAATGAGTGCTGTCAATTGCACCCTTCATGCTTTACTTAAGATTCGACGTATCTCTATTCTTGCATAAGTCAGGAAATACATTTTTTTGTATTGTCTGTGAGCATTGCTCTTTGTTTATATTCAATATTAAACACAAAGCTATGTCTGAGCCATGTATGCACTTGTAGAAGCAAACACATAGAAATTCTCGGCAAGTATGGAGGTGACTTGGGGCTGTTCTCGCAAAAGCAGCTGTCTTTCTGCCTGCCTGGCAATAATATATGCAACAGCTATGCACTGCCGTGATTCCAGATTCTTTTTAGAACCTTACCACACACAGTCTAATTTATATCCTGGTGTGTGTTGTTCCGTTTTCCTTTTTAAACGGGATTACCCCATCCTCTATAATGAATCTAAAGTCTTAGATGAAATGAAAACAGTAGCAATTTGTATTACCGTATTCTATGATAATTGACTCGTCTTATGCCAATCGTTTCCCGTATTTTTCCTATTTATTTTTAATGTTGATGTTTGTTATTTACTGATGATGTTTCATTTGTTTACAGATGATAGAAAGTATTGAAAATCTCGAAGACATGAAAGGACACTCTGTAAAAGAATGGGTATCATTAGCGGCACCCCGACTTGAAATCAAGAACAGATTTAAACAGTTTTTGAAGACATTTGTTAATGATCAAGGACAGAGTGTTTATCGTGAAAAAATCAAACAGATGTGTGAAGGTGTGTTGATGCACAGAGCTCTTTTGTTGTTATGTGTAATCGGAATACTTGTGTGTTGGGTCCATCGTTGTCCACTTGAAACAAATGTTTCTATAGCTGTTACATATAAGAATGGCAATATTGCGGATTGACTGACATAAGGGATGAAATGCAACAGTGATAAGCATTAAAGCATCTTTCATGTTTGCTTTCTTAAACTGGGTTAATACGGTAATTTGCATGATGTAACTTGTTTGATCAACTTAATCTCTTGTTGAGCCTGAGCCCAACCTCCGACCTGGGGTGCCAGGGATCACCATTAGTCTTGCCTCTACCCCTCAACATGTCTGGTATAGGTGACCTGAACAGGCAAATAAATCTCCCACCAGCATAGCTTGAAAGGTCATGGAGATGTGCAAGCCCATCGATCACATCAAGATTGTTATCCTCACGTATGGTAATTGTCGAAATATTTAGATCGTGAAATTATCATAATCTTTATTTCTTTTTCAATCATTTTAACCTCTTACCTTTCCTATCACTGTTGCTACTGATTCATTATATTGTTTCTCAACATAGCTAATCACCAAAGCCTGGTAATTGATTACAATATTCTTGCTAACGAACATCAAGTGCTTGCATACTTTTTACCAGAAGCACCGGCAGAAATGCTAAAAATCTTTGATGAGGTAACAGAATGTTAAAAACATTTTCTCATTCGTAGAACCAAGTACATGCAAATACCATTATTTAGTTTAAACCACTAGTCGCTATATGGTTTAGTATTAAATCTTGATGCACTACATTATTCAATATACGTACATTATATATGTTATGATGTAACATATGATCTATATGATATATTATACTGGACTATACATGCTATATTGTACTATAGTACTACAGTATTATACTAGATTATGCTGTATTGTACTTTATTATGCCATATTGGACTACGATATATATTAAATTATATTACGTTATATTATATTTCATTGTATTATATAATATTATAGTATATTATGTTCTGTTATAGTATACTATATTAAATATAGTATACTATACTATACTATAACTATAACTATACTATTACTATAACTATACTATACTATACTGGATGCCTTAGATGCACAAAACACATTCCGGTTATACAGCATATACACCAATATACAGAGACTCAATAATGTGGACACAATCAGGATTGAATGACTAATAGTCTCTCGACCTTTCCTATTGAGCTGTTTAGCTCATTAGGAAAAGCATCAAGTTTGCAGTCATGAGACCTGGGTTTGATGCCCTGGTGGTCATTCTCTTACCTTAATTTCTGTTTTTTACACATGACCACCCTGTCCACTTCTATATGGAATACATACCATACTATACTACGCTATATTGTGCTATACTATATTGTACTCTTTTTCAACTATACCAGACCCCATTAAGCTCTACCATACTCTTTACTGTATTGATAATATACTGTACTAAACTCTACTCAATATGCTGCAAGAAGTGTTTATGCTTTACTAATACCATTGTATGCTGTGTGTATTATGCTATAATATACTATAGTGTACTATACAATACCATCTATATACTACTCTGGTATATTGTATTATATGTAATACTATATTGTAGTATATCATATTTTATTGTGCTAAATGAGCATGTGTTATCTGCACTATACTGTACTGTACTGTTATGTAATTCACTATTCCATACATTTTCTTTCACAATGCAAGAGTACAACCAAAGATAATTCAATGGATGCTTATTCTTTACCTCTTGTAGGCAGCAAAGGATGTTGTCTTGTCTATGTTTCCTCTTTATGAAAGAATAGCAAAAGACATTCATATCCGAATTGCAGAGTTACCATTAATTGAAGATCTAAGATCTCTCAGGTAAAATAGCATTCAATAATCTTCAAATTTAGCTAGGTTTATGATTAATTTGTACTTCTTTCTCCAAATTTCCAAAGGTAGGCTCATGTAACTTCTACAGATTGTTTACATTAGTTTTTGTTGTTTTCATTGCATCTAAGCCTAGAGAGTGTGATGATAATGGTATTCATCTGGCTCTGGCCTGCCACTATATGAGTTGATGTCATCAAACCCATCTCATGTGCCCTTCAGTCCGTTCTTGGTGCACTACCAATCATGGTTCATGATGTTCTTATGTCTACTATTCTTAATATTACAACCAGCTTTAAGTTGCCATGACCAAAATATGGTATTTTTACCCACCCCCTTGTGAGTACATGGAATTTGATTATTTACGTTCAAATTGTTCAAACATGTTTTTGAGAACAACATTGAGCAAGAGGAAGGGAGAAGGATATTCAGAATTTTTCAACTTGGATTTGACTGTTTTATAACTGATTGAGAATTTGTAAATATGTGGAATTGCATTGGAAGAATATGGTACTGTACTCTGGTACTGTTATTTCCTATGAACATATTCAATGCCAACAAAACCACTGAAATGTATTACAATGAAGTTTTCCATTAAAAAGGAGGGGGTATTGCACCAGGGCCTTATTAGAATATAGACAGGACTAAGTAGAACATTTACGAGTTCACTTTTGAGGGTTTTTTTGTTTGTTGAGTTAATTTTTTTTTAATACAAACAGGCAGTTACATTTAAATCAGCTCATTCGCACTGGAGGTGTGGTTACAACCAGTACTGGTATCTTGCCACAGTTAAACATGGTTAGTTATGACTGTGTGAAATGCAAATTTGTGTTGGGGCCATTTTTTCAAGGCCAAAATAATGAAGTACGTCCAGGATCTTGCCCTGAATGCCAGTCCAAAGGGCCTTTTGAAGTGAACATGGAAAAGGTTAGCATTGCAAACGATATTTCAATATTGTTCAACCTTCTGTTCTTTTTCTGTTGTACTCATGTGAAACAAAGTTTCGCCTTGAAAATTTGTGACATTGCGCTAAAATCATACTTAAAAGGTTTTTTCGTCTGACACTCCTCAGAGTATGAAACGTCAGAAAGGAAAGTATATGTATATGGCAACCTATTTATACAAA
>JANTCA010003514.1:0-10724 GCA_024741275.1 Chironex yamaguchii | reverse complement strand
TCTATCTATCTATCTATCTATCTATCTATCTATCTATCTATCTATCTATCTATCTATCTATCTGTCTATCTATCTAAAATTTGCGAGTGGAGCATTCTCTATTTCAAATGGGTAGTAGAGTTGCAATTCTAAACCAATTTTTTGAACAAAAAATCCCGCCCCCTGCATTTGTCACCTCATCAACATTGTGTGCCTCTTATATGCTGAAGCCATTTATTCCTTTAACTTACCCGCCAAATTTTCCTGTAAGTCGTGTCTCTCTTTTAAATTTTATCTTTTCCTTTGATTTCAGTTTTCTATTGATTAATTAATGGAGATATAATGCACCTTGCCCGCTTACGGGAGAGATGTAGATCATAATTCAAAAAAGGTGTGGTATGGAGCTAGTATATATAACTAGAAAAGTGAAAAATGTATAACTTTACCACCCTGTTGAAGATGAGAAAGACCTATCCGTGAATTTTTCCTTGTATAAGACATTTGTCCTTTTGATAAAGTTTAACATGTACCATCATTTGAAATGCTAAGATTGATGTAAACACGGTGTTTGTGCCTTGCAAGACCATCCGCTTCATTTACTGGATAAAACTGCGAGATGCATTTTCAACACGTCAGAATATCATCAGAGGAACAACGTCCGGTTTGGGCCCCTCTTCCTCTACCGTTTAAATGACGTGGCGCCCCCCCCCTTTTCGGAGGTGTTCTGAGATATGCAGTTAGATGGTGGTAGTGAGTTTCGGATGGTCTTGTTTTAAGATTGTACAGTCCATTCTTCTTCACTTCGTTTAAGCTATATATAAAAGCTTGCCTTTTCTACTTTTTCCTGGATTTCTTTAAGAGCTATACGTTAACAGCAAAGATGTAGAACTAATTAAGAATCTCTACTGGCAACAACATGCAGCAGTACGCATTGGGTAAGATATGAGTGACTGGGTTAACATAGAAAGAGGTGTAAGTTAAGGGTGTGTTTTGTCATTTGATGGGACTGAAATCAAACAAGTATAAAAAATGTCTATCTAGGGAGCTTAATGATATTAGATGGCAAATGAGATCAAGAAATAAAATGAAGAATTGGGATCACAAAAACAGCATTTTAATCTATGTCCAATGTACTTACTGCTAAAAATATTAACAATTAAACTAAACCTCGACCAAGTATAATGATGTATGTATGCGAAATGTAGACAATAAGCGAAGTGATATAAGAGCAATTGGAGGTGACAGAAATATGTTTCTTACAGAACTGATAAAGATTCCCTGGATAAAGAAAGTGACGAATGAAAATATATTGAGAAGAAACCAGAACAGAAAAACAACTAACGAGACAAATGCTGTTGAGAAATTGTAGCTTCTTAGGGCATGTACTAAGAAAAAGAACATAGCATAGCAAGTGGTAACGGGTAAGGTGGAATGAAAAAGAAATGACTTACATTTCTCGGAAGCAAATGTTTAGGTTAGAAGGGGTGTAGACATTATTCGACAGTTGGAAAACAAAGCATTGTTCAATGCTGTAACAGCCAATGTCAAAATCTAAAAGGCACCATATGAACAAACGAAGGCCTTTGTTATGCGTCGGAATGGGTATTCACGATCCGTTAGCCCCCCACCCTCTAGCCGCCCCGGTGATGTATGGATCGGGATCGAGGCTGTTCAAAAACACATGTGGAATAAGCAGATTTTGAAATCAGGTGATAGTGTTTAGGATGTGAAGAGACAATTGACAAACACACAACTTGTTCTATCATCGAAGTTTCAAGGTGAGAATTTATGTATCTTGAAAACAATGCTTGAGTCTCAATCAATTTATTTTCTTTCCTGCTGTGACACGAAATCTGTGAAATTATTTGAAGTCCATGCCATCATTTAAGCTTGGCACGTGATGTAGATAAAGCGACCTTCGGTCATTATAAATGTTATTGTTGCTAAATTCGTTGTCAAAATTGCGCTGATGTCTTTGTCAAGAGTTCATTTCTCCGCTTTTAGCAAGTATGTACTTCCAGAGGGCACTCAATCGGATGATACAGTAAGATTTGTCACCCTTTTACTTAAAACGTGTTAGCAATGGCCTGAAGTTTTGCAGCCAGTGGTGAACAGAGACCCACATCACCTCATAATCTGATTGGTTTTCATAGGGATTATTATTGCTCGCAGCTGGCTCGAAAAATTTTATCTAAAAACTAAAGACCTGTTTATGCATGATTTCTATTGCAGAACCCGTTTAATTTTTCATAAACTCGTTTTCACTTTTTAAGCTGATGCCTTTGTGTTTTTTTTTACAAATTTTATCATCGTTTATCACCTGAAAGTCAATTGACTTGTGGATTACTACAATAAATGTGAACACATGAAAGTGCTATTCTCATCAACTTAAACCGTTGTACGGTTACGTTACAGTAACACTACTCCGCCTGGGAATTGTCATTTTAGTAATGACAAACCATTGGCAAAGCGCTGCTCAATTTTCTTTCTTCTAAACGGAATTGATTTGGGATATATATGTTTGACAGGTAAGGTTGGTATAAAGGAATGAGATCATTTTGCTAGAAAACCCAGATATTATCCACATAACTAGATGCAATGAATTGAATTTATTAGTACTTTGGCTTGTACATTAAGAGTTTAAAGCAACCACAAAGCGGACAAGTGGCTTGGTGTGTTGCTCTCATAATCGCTGTCTTGTCCAGCACGAATTGGGTTTAATGATATTTGCTAGCTTGCATGTAGCATGTTGATACGCTGATGTGCCGCGCAGATTCCCAGGTCAACAAAATATACGTTTCTATACTCAATATTAGTATGTATAATTCAGCATTGAAGAATGGTAATTGTTATTACGACGTTTTTAGTAATGAGTCGCCACAGTTTGAAATGGCAGAAAGAGTTTTTACAAACTATCCAAGCCCATTGAGATCCCACTGCTGGACAAAGGCCTCCCTCATGTTCATGTTCACCTTACAAACTAGGTACTTATTAAATCGATTTAATGGGGGGCCTCATTGGAGCAAAGGCCACGTATCAGAGTACTGTGACATGTCCAGTTCAGTTCAGTCCAGTTTTTGACTTTTTAAATTGCACTATATATATTTGTCCATCAGATTTCTGCACACACAAATAGCTAAACTACATTGATATACAAAACATTTACCAAATATTAGAAAGTAATACAGAAGATGGATACAATACATAAACATCAAGTAGAATACAAAATATATTGTGTAGGTGGGATTACTTGTAGAAGGAGGTCGCTCAGTATTAACTTTTGCTCCAAGATTGACACTTTTTGAAACATAGTTTTTATTATCAACTGTAATCATTGCTTTCAAAGAGGAAGGCTGCAGGTTTTCCACCAAAGGAGTTACAAATGGTGACTTTTTGTACGTTTGGGAATGTAATTCCAGCATTTAGCTCCATAGTGATCTTAGGCGGTATTGCCACAGTTTTTTAGAGGTAGGAAAGTATTCAACTTAGTGACTTAATATGTACCATATAACTGAATTCATCCTAACAAGTCAAAGAAGGAATGAAAACAAAGACAATATACACTGTATAACATGCAATAACGCTAAGCAGTTTGAACTGAAATGATCAGCTTTAAAATCTTTAAATTTGAGAAGAAAAGTTTAGCAGAAGATGTTGCAATGAATTTGTCCTTATAATCCTTTTCTGTAACAAGAAAACTGGATTTATATAAGTTTTGTAGGTAAGACCAAAAGTTTTCAGGACTGGTTAATTGTTCTCAAATTTTTGCGTATTATTTTTGTGAGATAGTGAAACCAATAAAACCCTTGTAATAAAGGGCCAAGGTGTACTATGTTTGCCTGTGGCTGTTGTCTTGTTTCCATTCTGTGCATTGGCATGTTTGTTGGATTTAGTGCGCACTTATTTGTTTACTTGCATCTCTATATATCTAATCATTCGCTTTTGAATGGTGGAACATGGTCCGATGTTCTCTGCAGATATGCTATTGTTTTGTATGTGTACATGCTTACTTGCTTATTTACTTACTTACTTATTTACTTACATACTGCTCCTTGAAACCAAGCTTTGTGGCATAGGGGCTATCAGATGGTGACAATGTTCTTCACTATGCATCTCCAGTGGTCATGACACCGTGCCACTTTTATGCAATCTGTCTTTCAAGTCCTCCATTTCCATCTGCATTGTTGGGGGTGGCAAACATGTGGTTCAAGCAAGGGGATGATGGAACGGTCCCATGTCATGAGCACCCCTCGTCCTTATGGTCTCTCCCAGTCTGGTTTTGGCATTTCCAAGAACACTGCTTTTGCCAATCGGCTGTCATTCATGCGTAGCAGATGTCCTAGCGAGCGTAGTTTGCGCTTGATGATCACATTGTTGATTGATTGTTTGTGATTGAATTGCATGTGTACTTGCGAGTTTGCATGCATGAGACTATATTTTGCAGACATGATGTGCATGTAGGTCACCATGTCTTTGGATACATGCTTCTTTGTGCATTTGTTATTTGGTCGTGCTTATGCAATGTATGCTTATTTCTACTTGCGTGTGCCGTAATATGTAAGTGTCTGCACATACATTGTCATGCAGAAGGAGCAGTTGGTGGATAAGATGTTTTTTTTAATCAGTTAGATGTGTAATATCCACCTAACATTAGATGGTATGATACAGTTGTATTGCAGTATCTGTGCAATGTTTTTGCTCAAAATATTATCCACTGCGCATCAGCCTAGTCACTATCATTAATTTGTGATGAAATAGGCACGAAATGATTGCAAATAGTTTAGTGCCACATATCAAAGCATAGCCAAAAGTGTGTTATAACCAACGATGTTGTAATTAGAGTTTTTGTTGCTTTTGTCTATCTATTATAACTTGACATGGCATGGTGGTATTGTAGATCAATTATTATCTGATAACTGAGTGCACAGTAAGAAGATTTATCATGTATGAAGTGGCTTTGAATCTAAAGCAATCTACACATAATAGTGGGTTTTTGTGCATGACTGCATGCATTGACCGGAATGATTGGATTAGAAGAGCTTAGGGTTATTTCTCATGAGCTGAGCATTAGGGAATAGAGATAGACAAACCTTTTACAGGGGATCAAAAATTATTTTTTTTCAATTTCCCCCAAACATTTTTCTCCACTTTTTGCCCCAAAGTCTCATATGATCAATTTGGGAATACAGATTCAAAATCTACAGTTAATGTGATTTCTGTGACCTCTCCTTCAAGAGGAGGCATAGGTGATGAATGAATGAATATTTTGAACATCACCTATGAATATCCCCTCTCCATTAGGCTACATACAACAGAAATAGTGGAAAGATCCTGATTCATTTGACCCAATTGTCGTTCTAAAGTTTTTAAGGGTGCCATAAATTGTGCATAAACTCATGCCACTTGTTTGCTTGTTTGCCACAAGACAATGCCATGTGTGATCAGTTTGAGTGATTAAGAGTATAAAGATATGATGCTCATAATATCAAGAAACAGGAACAAGATTTGTATGGTTAACATCTCTCAAAATTTCTTGCATAGGAAAGAGTCTTCACAGCTTATTCAGTATGTATCATGTATCATCACATCTTTGTAACACCTCTGTTGGTTAAAATGTGTTTTTTATCTTAGATATATATCTGTTATTTGTTGGTGAATGCTTGTTGATAAAATCATATAACCATATAGAATGTCATAGCACCACGATAATGGCAGCATAAACTGGAAACTTTATCAACAAGATTACAAAATAGCATACAGAAGAGGCAATAGCTTCTCTAATTTCACAATGCCTTTTTATCAATAGAATAATTTTCTGATGATACAAATTGACAATATTCCTAGTAAGGCTTGTTTTCTAGTTATGCTTAGACTACTAATTTACTGATATTTAGGAATTCTTTGAATTAATGACTTTCAGTGGTCTTCCATATTTCTGAACTATGATGAGCTGGTTGCACTGTTGATGGAAGTCAAATGCATAATTAGAAATTTTTACCAAATGTTTTCAAGTAAACCATTCTACTTGATATATTTGGTGCCACTATTTTGCTGTTTATATCAACCTTTCAGTTGAACCTGATTGTTGCCAGTCATGTTAATCATAGCTTTTTACATTAAATGTTCTAGCTTTCTTCAACATTGGGTCAGCCATAAGAAAAGTAAAAAGGCCAGGTGTTGTGGTAGAATGTAATGTATGCCAATTTTTGTCTATAATCTGTGGTCACCAGAGGATTAAGTCGAATGTGGATAGGGACATTAGAAAGTCATTAAAAATGTATAACTAAAAATTTTCAATATCGTTAGTAACAGGTGAACTGTGAAGTTCCAGGATCACATTTAGGTACTTGTTTGGTATATTATATATGTATTTATTGTTTATTTTGAGATGCTATCATATCTACATGTATATATATTTTGTAATGATGCATGTAGAAGTATCCCAGGTATTTTTAGTTGTTTATACACTCTCTAATCTAGGTAAACATGTGTGATTCAATCGTTCAACTGATTTTGATTGTATTATTTGTTTCAGTGATAATCACGGGATGTCAAATTTTAACACACCGGTTGTAGTTAGATGCTTTTTAGAAGGAATTGGATTAAATAGAGGTTGATATTTGGAACTTTAGTGTTTTATCAGGGAGTAAATGTACTTTATTTAGGTTGTGTAAGATGAAAAGTTCATTGTTGACTGTTCAGTCAATGTTTAGAATTATTTTATTGGAGCTAGTACAGTCTAATGGACCAGCTGATAATGTAAGTCAGAGTGTGCATTTGCATCCTGATCAACTTGAGAAAAAGACCAATAATTTGAAAGGGTTCTTGTTAATTCATCATCTTGGTATTTGAATCAGCCATGCTTAAAAGCAAGTATGTTTCAAAAATATTGTTTATTACAGTAAACAATTGCAGTTTGGTTCAAAGTCTGAATACAAGGTTATTTATATTGTTTTATTTGTATCATGTTTATGAACTAAGCAATTTGGCGTCAAGCTTTTCTGTACTCTAACATGTTTTTCAAGGGCTATATCTAGTGACTGTGTTAAATATATATATATATTGCATTTAGAGAGGCCGGTGATGAGTGAGAGACAAATAAGGAGAACAAGAAATAAGGTTATTTCAGAGAGAGTAACAAAGACAGAAGAGTATGACACAAGGAGATGGAGACCGAGGATAAAACATGTAAGCAATGAAGTAAAGAGGTGCATTTAGAGAGGCTAGAGATCAGAGAGAGGTGAATAAGAAGAACAAGAAGAAGGTACTTTAGGCAGAGGACAACACAGATAAAACATTTCTTTCTGTTTTTAACACTTTTTTGTATTAGATTTGTGAAATTATGAATGGCTTGGAAACTTTGCATCAAAAAGTTGTTAACTAATCTGGCTCAGGGTATGTTTGCCCTTGGAAAAATAAGCATTTTTGGCTGATCAAAGATTTTAATATTTAAATTTTAAGTAAATATTCCATAAGTTTATGCTGTGGAAAATTTTGCAAAGATGCCACCACATTGCATGAAAAGCAATCTTTTAATTGGTTCAAACTATACATAACATGACATGGGAGTTGTGCCTCCTTGGTTAGCAGTATATGTATTATACCATGTTGTTGTCATTGCATAGCTTCAGATTCCTTGTAGTGGGTAGAATCTGGCTGCTAATAGTGTGATGACATGATGACAACTTGCATCACTCTGTTTCATGAACTGCATTTCCCGACGACAGCAAGTGATGCTTGCAGGACTGCTGCCATCCCTGGAGCTTCGCTTTATTGGAGAGAGTCCCATCTGTTTCTCTTTCAACCCTCCTCTTTTCTTGTCCAGGACTTGGGACCAGGCAATGGCGGCGGAGTTATGTATTTTACCTTAACGTTTGGGTACAGTCTCCCGTCTATGTTGGCAAAGTTACAGTTCTTGAGTTAACTTCCCTTGAATTGACAAAGTAGATAAAAAATGTTCAAGACACCCCAGTAGTACTTATGTCCTAAATCCCGATCCATATTTGCTCTAATACAGTATACAAAGGAAAGCAGGCGAGAGATCAGCATAGCATTGAGTTGAATGGTTGAACTGGCCATAGTGTGGGAAATTGAACATAACGTTCAGGTGAATGGTGGAACTGACCGTGGTTTTAGAAATTGAAATCTCATAACCACAGAGGACAGTCATTTTGTACAAAGTTAGGAGAACAATTTGCATTGACGTGTAGTGGGACCACAAAAGCTTAGTGACATCATGGTATAAGAGATGAAAAATTCATACCATGAACAAGACTGTACAACTGCTATCAATTGTCCTGATAAATGCCTTCTCATTCCTTTGAATCATTATCTATGATGCTGTTGATAGGATGTCAGCAGTACCACAGATTCATAACAGATTAGGAGGGATCTAAAAATCTTTTTCCCAGACAAGGTAAACGCAAGGTGATGTTGGCATTGATATTTGAATTACCACTTGGTTACATAATATAATGTGCCTTTCTACTGCAGCAAAGCAGAACAGAACAGATGACTAATTATATTCCCCAAGTGCCCATTATTTAGGGACTTTAGGGCCAGTTTTGGAAAAAGATGATATTATGCTCATACAAATTATACCACTAAGCACCACCCTTGCTTGTCACTCCTGTTGTAAGTCAAGAGTTAAGCACTGCAATAATCATGGTTTTGTTTTGTTTGTTGTTGTGTAATGAGACACTTCTGTGGATCACGTCTGTTACAGGCAGGTATAAGGCGTGAATGGTCCAATTAAGGGACCCTGATAGAGTCAGTGGAAGGCAGTGCTCCATTTGGGGTTTGTTGGTGAAGCTACCAAAGCTTTTGTTTCTGCACATTTAGAGGTACAGGAGCGGCCGTTTTTTGGAGTATTATTTGACAATAGAGCTTCATTACTTATTAGTGTTATTTTAAGCCTTGGAGAGCCCTTGATTCAATATTTCTTTAGGTTTTACTTGAATTAAATGCAAGGGCATATGTATACTGAAACAAACAAATAACATTAAAATGATAGTTGTGTGAAAAATTGTAAGCAGAAAAGCCTCATATGATTATTCTAACCAGAGATTTCGACTGTAGATCATCCCAATGGTGGTCCTAGGATGTTGAGCACCCTGAAGTAACTGCATTAGATGAATTAATCAAAACAAATAATGTCCATCAATTAATTAATGAACCTACAAATATAAGAAATGAAGGGATGTCCTGTATAGATCTTATTATCTTTGATAAACCTAGTATGTTTATAGAGTCAGGCATCCACCCATCTCTTGATAAACACTGTCAGAGTCAAATTGTATATGGCAAGTTTAATATTTCTATTCTTTACCCTCCTGCATACAATAGAACTCTTTGGGACTATGAAAAAGCCAGCAAGGAGGCAATTAGGGACTCCATAAAAAGCATAAATTTGGAGATGCAGTTTGATGGCCTTGATACTGGACTAATGAATTTTTCACAAGATACTTTCCATCATGTCAATGAGTATCCCAAATAGAGTTGTCAAATGCAGTGACAAAGACCCACCGTGGATGACACAGGAGCCTAAACCTGTAATAAAACAAAGACACCAAGCGTTTAGAAAGTTTCTTAAATGGGCAGACAGCAGGAAGATTTGGTTGTAGTCAAATTGGTGCGAAACAAAGCATCGAAAATGGTAGCAGATGCCAAGGAAAAATGCTTGAAAAATTTAGGTCGAAAATTAATTGATCCCCTGCAAGGTCCTAAAACATATTTGTCAGTATTCAACAGACTTCTTAATAGCAAGAAGGCTATTAATATTCCTCCTCTCCTTGAAAATGGAATATTTGTCACAAATATTGAAACAAAGGCTACAATTCTCAATAGATTTATTGTACAACAGTGTTCCACGATAGTGACTGGGAGCACAATTCCCACTTGTCATCCACAGTGCGATCAAACATTAAACAATGTTTTCATTGACAGTGAAAATGTACTTCAACTAATTAGGTCATTAGTTAGCAGTTAAGCTTGGGATGGGATTTTGGCTGATATGATAAAACTGGGTAATTCTGGCCTATTGAAACCACTTTGTCTAATATGTGAGAAGTGTTTTGAAACAGGAACTTACCCCTCAATATGGAAAAAGCTAACATTGCTCCTATTTATAAAAAGGAAAGTGGGCAAAATAAAGGAAATTATCGACCTATATTGCTTCTGCCAATTTTTGGAATAATTTATGAAAATTTTATCTTTAATGCTATTTACAAGCACCTTTGTGACCTCAAGCTCTTAACTCCTAATTAATCTTGCTTCCGTCCGGGAGACTCGACTATCAACCAACTACTGGCTATTGCCCATGAGATGTATTGTGGGTTTGAGAGCATGCCAAGCCTTGAAACACATCCTGTCTTTTTAGACCTGTCTAAAACTTTTGATAGAGTGTGGCACAACAGTCTTCTGTACAAGCTTCAATGCAATGGCATTCCTGCTTGGTCGAAAACAAAGAGTCTTTTTGAATGGAACATGTTCTGAATGGGTAACCATCACATCTGGAGTTCCACAAGGATCTGTTCTTGGCCCTCTTTTCTTGTTAGGTTACATAAGTGTTCTCGTTGAAAATGTAAATTCTGACATCAAATTGTTTGCAGATGATATATTCTTGTTCTCTATGCTAAGAGATAAGATAAAATTTTCAAAATGATTTTCAATTTGAACAATCTTTTTGTGGTACAAAACTTGAAAATCGCCTTGAAAATTTGCGACATTGTGCTAAAATCATACTT
>JANTCA010003513.1:0-10725 GCA_024741275.1 Chironex yamaguchii | reverse complement strand
TCCATCCATCCATCCATCCATCCATCCTTCCTTCCTTCCTTCCTTCCTTCCTTCCTTCCTTCCTTCCTTCCTTCCTTCCATCCATCCATCCATCCATCCATCCATCCATCCATCCATCGATATATCTATTTCAGTTCGAATCCTGCAATCCTGAAAGCGTCTAAAATGTAACTGTGGTGGTTATTCGTACTTTGAAATTTGATTTTGCATTGCTGTTGGCCTGATGGTTTATTATCATGCTGACGTGCTGTACCTTTATGTCAACGATTGATACAGTATATATATATATATAGATATATAGATACTACATATATGTGACACTGATGGAGGCTTAAGCCGAAACACAGAAAAATTAATGAATTTTCCTTTACCCACCACTGGGTTTCGTCTCGTGATACCAAGGACTTTGAAAGTCCTTCACCAAATCCGTGATTTATATGTATATGTATCTGTGTATGTATTTGTGTATATATATATGTATATGTCTTAAACCACTATGCCCTTCCTCTCGAAAATGAGCAAACATGTCTGCCTGGGCGACTATGCAACCTTTTTTAAACTTTCTACTAGCTGCCATGTACTTATTGATTGTGAGTCTAATAGCTGTTGTGGTGCTACTTACTGTCTGTTTTTTACACACTTTACATTATAAAAGATAAACTACAGATCTGGAATTACAATCAAATTGATTGTTGATGAAAAAATTCCTTCCTGTTTCTGTATTATGAAAACTATCTCCCTCATCCATTAGTTTGCACACCTGACACCTAGGTTTACCACAACCATAACAACCTCTAACTACCTCTGGTTTGTTACCTTTAAGCTTCGCTGTAATATGTCTTTGAGTGATTTAGTCCTTCTAAAAACTACTTCTGGTCGCGAGATGTTGTCTGTTGCTAAACTTGCCTAGCTATCGAAGATGGGTTGGAGTTCCCTATTTTTTTAACTCTACTAAGTGCTGGATAAAATGTTAATATATGTGGGATACTATTACCTTACTCTCCGTAATCCTTCCTACCTGTATCACCTTGGGACTCTTAGGTGATCTGTAATCCTTACAGGTATAATGACTGCAAACAGTAATAATCAACAAACAGTAAATTTATAACACGGAGTTTCAAACCACAATGGACTTTGTTCAGACGAATGGGATTTCATTGAACATACATTGGTAATATGTGCCAAATGTCAGTCGGTCTGACTGTGGTTAAGGCTTACGACGAAAGTGACACAATTTCCTGAAGTTGGGCCTTACACTCCGTTTTTGACTCGTGACACCAAGGGCCTTCGCCAAGTTTTTGTCAGAATAGCCCCCTCTTATTTAATGTATAGTAGTAGTAATAACTCATTACAAATTCGTACTTTTCAATTGGCAACATCCAGCGCTCAGTAGTATATGAAAGTTAAATATATGACGTTGAAAATCAAAACGTCAAAAAGTGTTGTCATTTGCATGTATGTATTTAATTTTAATTGAATTTTAATAAATTGACAAAATATACCGTCTTTAGCCTTTTTTATAATGTGTTTGCATGTATACTGGTGCATGATTTATTTTAGTGAGAAACGAAGACTGAATTTGCCACTGGAAGTCGTTCATATTCATTTGGTCTTTATTAACTTTTTATTTATTTATTTTTATCCTTTTGTTGCCTAGCAACTCACCGGAAGGAGGTGCGCGAGCTGCAGCCACGATGTCGGTCATCAAGAGAGCAGGATTTGGAAAGTGGTTTGAAAGATTTTGGTTATGAAGAAGGGATGACGAGAAGACAACAATTATATGTTGATCCACAGTCACGTTCTTTAAGTAATTCGTTTTTGGTTAACAAAGTTGATCTCGTTCAAACTGAGTCGAAGACTTTGACGTTAAAAGAAGTGCAAGACATTCAAGGTCTGTCCCAGATTGATGCAGTTGTGAATGAAGGAAAACAGGATGACACCTCAGGAAAATTCAACTCTATCATACGAGAGGTAACTGCAGCTGACAATAATGCAATGAAATGTTGCTTAGTAGAACAAGAACTTGGGCATTCAAGTATGGACATGGAGGGAAAATGCGGTAAGGTTTCTGGGGACAGGTATGATGACGAAGTCAACGCGAAAGCTTCATCGCTTCATATTGAGCATCGTGCTGTTCTTAGTAGTACAGTTTGTGATTCGGCGTTTGAAGAGACTATCCATGATGCACAGGAACGGATATCTGTGTGTGTAGGGGAGCATACACGTTCTAGTAACTTGACATTTTCAGGTGAAGTTGGTGATATTGGAATCAAAACATTTGCATCGGGGCATGGGAGGGTAAAAGGTGAAAGTAATGCTGTTGTGATTTATAACTGGGAGGAGCCTGGCAGTTCAAAACGGTCAGGGAAATCACCTGACCTTATCGTAACTTCGAGTGTGACAGCGAGTGGTGTGTGTAGTATTGCGAGTTGTAAGTTAAGACTTCAGGAGGAAGTGACAGATCGTGGTGGAAATGTCAGTGAAAATTACATCATTAATTCGAATACATTTGAAGAATCGAACAATACTCGAGAAGGAACCGGTAGCCTCAAACTGTGTGAAAGTGATGAAAATATGTTTGTAAGATCAGAGAGTTCAAAAATTTCACCAGTTGCATTGTCGGCAGACCGAGGTAATAGTATAAAGGAATCTGTTAGGAACGGTTTTTATGGAGCAGCACCTGTTTTAGATGGGATGGCACAGTGTGAAGGCTGCACAATTGCGGCGGTTAACACCGCTAATGACGTGGTTAAACAAAGCGACAACCGAGCTGGTACTGTACATGTTATGGTTGCCGATACTGTCAATGCACACGCCCAGTTTGATGAAAGCTCTGAGACTGTGGTCAGTACGGTTGAAGTCAAAGTCCAGATTCCACGGACTGAGATCCCATCTACTGAACTTGGAATCGATGGGGGAGAAAATGGACGCAATGTCCATCATACGGAGGCAGAAACTGGACGCGTGGCGGGCGAAACGGTAACTGACCTTAGTGCACAGAGGTTGACAACACATCGAAAATGCATGACTTGGCTACGTGAAGCTTCAGAGATTGTTGCCTCAAATCTCGTCTTTCAACCTTCGCGGGATGCTCCAGAAAACGAAAGGACGCTTGAGCATGGTCAGTTGGTAGACGAAAATTTTCAGAGTGAACGTTGTTTTGCCAACGAGGCAAAACTAGGTAATGAAGTTAGTAAAAGAGTACAGTTGTCAGACATGCCTTTTAGATTTTTGAAAGCGGGAGCTTCAACTGACAGAATGTTCGAACACGTCCTCCATTCCCAGGTTCAACAATTGGCCAAAACTATTGACAATTACTTCAAAGAAGAATTAAATTTAGATGATGATTACACTGTGACGTCAAGAGCAAGTATCGAAAATTGGCATATTGGACACACACACACCGAGGAGGGTGCTGGGTGCACACTTGAAGGTAGATCAGGCGATGCAGATACTGCTGTGCCAACCAGTCATGAGCGTCAAAGTGAACGTAATAGTACTTTTGAGACCACATACGACGCTCCCTGTATTCCTGGAGGCGATGTTACTTTGCAGTCGCAACCCCAGCCATTGCAGACCAGTTATACATCTTCACTTCAAGAGAAGATGCCCCCAATTTGTAGTAATCGGACTGAGCAAAAGACGTTAGGGGAGAGGTCATCGATTTCGAGCTCATCAAAATCTGTAGATAGAAAACCCAAATGCAGCAGGCACATGAGAACAAATTCTGAAAAGAGTGATAGAGAGAGTGACAGAGAGAGTGACAGAGAGTCTGATAAATGTTTTGGCGAGATCAAGAAAGGAAAGAATGTTTGTGACAAGAAGTTTGGATATCGTCCAAACAAACATTTGTCTCAAAAGGATCCCAGAACTTTGAATATCTCCCCTGCGCTTTTACACGATAGAGAAGGTCCCTTAAATCCATCAACTTTTGCAACAGGGTCAGATTGGTCAATGTCGGATGGAGAGGAAGTTGTTTGTTATGACGGCGATAGTCGGTCTTCCCCATTGAACTTGACGTCAGAAGACGAAGGAAGAGGAAGTGGAAAGGATAGTGAAGTTACCGATGGGGATGCCGAAGGGATTGATCAATCTTGCCATAGAGCAAGTAAAGTTGCACCGAAACACTTACTATCTATGGCTGAGCCTAGACGACATTGTCAGTCGAGTTTTGGTGAAGAAGGTTGTTATTCACACTCTTCATCTTCGAGAACTGAAGATTATGCAGCCAAAAGTCTGGGGGAATCTCGCAGGGGCGATCGAAAGCATCTACGTGGGAAGATTAAGAGCGTAATCAAACATTTGTTACGGCAGCGCAAAACGAGAGGACGGCCAGACAAGGCATCGTCGGAAGCTAGCGACAACCGCTCTGTATTCGTTGGCATTTGCGTAGGAGCCACTGCAAGACTGCAAAGAAAATTGGAAGAAGAAATTAAGAAGATGAAAGTGTAACCAAACCAGGCCTTGTCAAGGACTGGTAGTTTGTCAAAAGCAAATATAAGGTAATTGTGTTTACGGAGGGTATCTATTCTTAATAGGATTTCAATGTCTCTTTATATCCCTGCATAGGTAGTGTCATTGATAGTCAGTTTCTAAAACGTTACATCCGTAGAGGATTTTTCACTTTGAAAATTGCGACCTTGCACTAAAACGTACTTAAAAGCTTCTTTCGTCTGACACTCTTCGGAGTTTGAATCTTCAGATAGAAAAGTATAGATATATAGCCAATCATAAACACAAAAGGAAAAAAGACGAAGAGAAAATGAAAAAATAAAGCGTTATTAGAAGAGTCAACTTGAAGTGAACGGAACCTTAGATGAGAGAGGGAAACGAATAAGAGTACACTGTAGACTATCTTGGTCTTAAGAGTACACTGTAGACTATCTTGGTCATAAGAGTAAACTGTAGAATGTCTTGGTCATACGAGTACACTGTAGACTGTCTTGGTCCTAAGAGTACACTGTAGACTATCTTGGTCATACGAGTAAACTGTAGACTATCTTGGTCCTAAGAGTACACTGTAGACTATCTTGGTCATAAGAGTAAACTGTAGAATGTCTTGGTCATACTAGTACACTGTAGACTATCTTGGTCCTAAGAGTACATTGTAGGAGTGGTCAGAAGATTTCAAGAGTTGTTCTCTCCATGTAAGCGAGATATGTGCTAGCTCTGATTTGACTGAGGCGAACATAATGGCATGAGGCGTATGGAGTAAAGTGGAGGGCAGTGGAGGGCCGTGTAGGTAACTCCTTACGATTTACAATCCTTTGATTTGAGGATCTTGCTTTGAATTCGGACATGTAATACAAGGCTTCAGGAGAGCCTCCAGCTCAGTTATTTTAAGCTTTCGGAATTGCAAGGTGTGGTCGTATTAAGGGAACGTAACCTATTATAGAGCCTTGTCTGCTGCCCCATCTTGAAAGATATGCAGAAACCTCTCGTTTGTAGCAAGAAGTATATCCCGTCAGTCAGTAGTCAGTCAGTCAGTCAGTCAGTCAGTCAGTCAATCGATCGATCGATCGATCGATCGATCGATCGATCAGTCACTCACTCACTCAATCAATCAATCAATCAATCAATCAATCAATCAATCAATCAATCAATCAATCAATAAAAGAACCAATAAGTCAGGTAATTGATCACTCAATTGATGAACGGTTTTTGATGGTAAAATTTCCTTTTAGCCGCCAGAAGTGCTTACCTGGAAAGTTATTGATAGCCAGCACGCAGGGTAATCTGTCACCCAAGGTGCTTGTTATCTCACTTTCGGATATGCTGTGGCCTTAACATTCAAATTCTACCAGATCGCATGAAAAAGACTCTTCTTTGGTTCATTTCTTTCTTTTTTTTCCTTCCTTTTTTCCTCTCTCGTTGCCTCGACATTTCGTATACATATACTTTGTATAGATTCGTTAGTTGTGTTTATACCTTCAGTACCTCGTTATTTTTTCCTTTTATTCCGCTTGGTACCTCCTTTTGCAGAAAACAAATCAGGTAAAACAGATTTGATGGTTGATGTCTGCCATGTCTTTTCAATTGGATTGGTCAGTCCTCTCTGTTTGTTATCGGATTTCACATTGCCACTAAATGACATAATCACCGTGGATTACTGCCCTTAACTTTTGCTTTTCATGCATGTCTCCCGAGGAGTATTCACCTAGACTCGCTCTTATACCACCCTGCCTAGGTACTAGCTTGCTTCTCATTGCCGGTTCTTGTTATGTCAGTAACATTTCGACAGGTTATCTAGTGTAGTCCTGCACTGCATGGTAGCAACCCAACTTTAAAAGAAGTACTTCACACCGTTCTAGGAGACAAAGAGGGGCCTTTACGATTAGAATTGCAAACATGAAATAATAGGACTCTACTCTTACAAGTATCACCCCTAATTCATAGCTGAAAGAGAATGCTAATGTCATAATTGGTGCACTCTTGATAATGAACAATTTTTAGAACAATCTCTCTTAAGAAGTCTCAGATTAGAAATTCGCTTGTTTCGATGTTCACGATGCACGTTATTGAAAATCGACGTGATTCTTTGTACTTCATGGAGCGTCAGTTATGAAAATTACGGAAACTTTGCAAATACGTATTCAACTTTGTGGTAGTTTATGGTTAGAGTTGACCACGCTTATTTCCGCCTGTATGCTATAATGTATATATTGTACTAAAACGTAGTTAGTAAAGGTTCATTTGGATAATAGTAATGTAAGATCTTGTACATGTTTTAGATTTGTCGCAATAAATTTACCGACGATTTTGCGTTTGACGTTATCAAAGGTTTTTTCTATCTTGTCTTGGGAATTTTTATCTTTTAGTGTAAATTTGAAACTTGTTAGTTGTAAATACGATAGAAGTGTGAAAATGATAATTGTGGTAAAGAATTGGAGATGTATGTGCAGCTTAAAAATTAGGACATGTAGTTGAGGAGATAAATAAGGCTTGCTTTCAATGACGTCTGCCTTTTCTTTAGAAAACTTTAGTAGCATGTTTTTGGAAGGGAAAGATGAAGAAATTTGCGTTTCATAAAGACCTGCAAGGATATTGTTTAGCTGAAAGAGCAAAGAGAAACCATGTTTCCATTCCCCAAAATTTTTCCAATCTCGCAATATGGAAATATGTAGATAGGTGTCCAGTCTTTGAGTTATGGCGCCAGTGAAAATGGTTATCAGGTTGCTTGCGGAATATTAAGGCGTTTCATCGATATCTTCTTTCATAGTACTTTTCCAAAAACTGCCTGAAGAAAACGTTCCGTAAAAAGTTTCTTTTATGTCTTGAAGAGAGGCATTAGGACACGTCTTGTCAAATGATAAGCAAACTTGTTATAGACTTTCGCAGCCATTAACATAAGAGTTATATTCTTGCAGTTTCTTTTAAATGACAGGTCTCCTGTCTTGGGTACAGGGACAATAAGATTTGTGATCCCTTGTTTTGGAGGAATCTGCTTTAAATAAACTTCGTGTCAGAAGCCATGAATGAACTCCGCCATTACTTCTCCACCTTCTTTCTTTTCATCATCAACAACAGCAACATCATCATCATCATGATCAACAACAACAACAACATGATCATCATCATCAACAACAACATCTTCATCAACAACAACAACATCATCATCATTAGTCATCATCATCATTCCTCGTGTTCTTCCGTGATTTTAATGATACACTTGCTTGTTGGGCCTCCGTAGTAGAGTGGACAAGACGACGACCTTGGAAGCCTGGTGTTGCGTGTTCGAATCCGCGTCACAACTAACAAAATGTAATAGGTGAGAGAATAATGGGAGCCCACTGTCATGTAATGGTCATGCCTGAGTAAACTTCTATAACCCTGGAATGGGAATCGGCTATGCTCAGTAACGAGTATGCTACTTTAAAAAATACGTGTTTTGAAATGCTTTGGTATCACCGTTATCAAAAGAAATTTACTGTATCGGTGGGATATATATTTTAAACAGAACAAATTAGCTTCAGAAGTTGCCATCAATTCAAAAGATTTCTTCTGCATCATTTATACTTAAAAGAAGTGTAATACCCACTGATTCGCAAGTTCTATCTAAGCCACGTTTATAGATAGATTTAACAAATGAGCTTATGTTGCTTGAGTAAGGACACACTGGTCTTATTCTATGGGCCTTCATTTTTAAAGAGAATGACTGTTTCTTCGCATAGTCACTATGATTTACTCAACCGTTTATCCTTCCGAGGTTGCTAAAATGAGTGGCAATTCTGCCATTAGAAGAGGTAATACTGTTGTCGAAGGAATGGGAGCATTGCCCACCCATTGTAACGTAGCAACTAAGAGAGGAGTCATATACTTCTATCACCTCTATCAGCCATCCATTTCTTCTCCTTGGTGATAATCCAAACTTCTCATTTTGGAGATGCCTCTGTATTTAAGCTTTTTTAGTGCTCCTACCTTGGTCATTCCCTGTATGATGTTGGTCCATACGAGAGAGGTACGGACAGTAGACGTTCGTAAAGGGTCAGTAAAGGGTCTTCAATGAAATTACATGGTAACTGTAATCATGGGCGAATCCAGCACAAAGTCTGACATTCGCAAAATTCAATTCGGGCTACGCCCATTATGCCACGCCTATACTTATGTCTCCATGTGTCTAAAGAAGATCATGAACATGGTCATATTACCGGCAATGACCTGTGGGGCTGAGACGTGGTCACTGACAAAACATCAGAAACACAAGCTTGTGGTAGCCCAGAGGAGCATGGAAAGAGCAATGCTGAACATCAATTGGAAGGACAAGATCAAGAATGAAGTTATAAGATCAAACCGAAGTGAGAGACCTCATCGAGAAAGCCGTATTCATAAAAGGCCAGCGGGCAGGACATCTCGCCTGAATGGAAAACAACTGAGTGGGCCAAGAAAACTACTGAGTGGCGGCCAAGAGAAGGAAGCAGAGCTAAAGGAAGACCAAAGAGAAGATGGAGAGATGAGATCGAGGAGAAGGCTGGCAGCACGTGGATGCAAAGAGCACAAGATCGGAATGCGTGGAGGAGATTGTGGAGGCTACCCGCCAGCAGTGATGTGCACAGCTGACATGATGATGATGATGTTGATACTTATGTCTCACAGTAGCATGTGGTGTATACTTGAGAGAAGGGCACGATTGACCTGACTAAGATAAAACTATCTGATTTATTAGTCACTGCTCGTTGAATAAGGTAATTTCATTAGGTGGAAACACTTCGACGAGGACAGATACTTTGATCTACCATTAACACCGACTGTGCCTTGTTCTTCAAGATACGACAGTGGTGCAATTCCTCAGTTTTTGATAGTAGAGTCGTCCCCATCTTATCAATGACATCCGAATTTTGATGAGGGAGACAGTCCACATTGACCACATTCCCAAAATCACATTTCCCTTTAATTTTTCCAATACTTTTCTAGCCCGTGGAAATCCCCAATTTTGGCTGACAATTTTAGGGGTACAATTTTACTGTAAACTTGTTGGCACACGCAGGTTTATTTTCTTATAAATTTATTCGACATTCGCACAAAATCTTATTGGTTCTCTAAGCGATTTAGTATCAAGGAGATTTCCTCGATGCATTTTGGTGATATCTCACAGGTCAATCACATTACAAACATGGGCAGGTATAATGGATTTGAAGAAGTAGGTGTTTCGTCTGGGTGTAGATAAGCACGCTATGAACAAGACACAAACTAAGTTTAAGAATTAATGTTGCAAGACGAGTGTAATGTCAGAATTTTTCCATTTTAATGCTGTACACCAAAACCAGTATATTACATGAGGTTTTCGTGGTGAATAGTCTAGATCCTGACTGTAATGCGCCTGTTGCCATTGGCTTATTTTGTGCTCCAAGGAATAACGTTTTTCCTTGGTGCTCTACAACCGGTCCTTCTAACTTCATAGCTAGAAACTACCCGCGCAGCAATCTTCCAGTATTATAAGTCATCACTGTTAGTCAAACCATCAAGTTACTTAACTGTCATAAACAGTCACCAATTGTCAATTTGGTTTTGGCTTAACACACTCAACTCAATTTTATTTAGGTTACTTTGACCTATCAATGGGAGAAATCTGATGTCCTAGTTCATGCGTTGTTATGGTAACTAATATCAACAGCCCTGTTAGGCACCCTTACCTGTCCTGAGTGGTTTGGAATTCGTTGCTTTCTAACCAAAGGGACGTCAATTTGCAAAGTTGATCAAAAGTGGATCAAATATTGGTTGAACTTTTAGGAGGACTGGAACTGGAAGGAAGGGGCCTTAGAATAATTTAGAAACCTTACTGACAAAGGTCACAGTAGGTGATATTAGAGAGCATGTGTAGATCAAGAGACGTGTTTAACAAGGTCGTATATTTTCACCAGACTTTTTAGTATTGTACAGTTTGTACAGTAGGAGACAAATTGAGAATGTCAGAGGAATAGTGGTCGGAGGATGCAGTGTTAACAATCTTAGATATACAGATGATGGTGTATTAAATTCTTGGTGTGAGGAAGGCATTGAAAGATTGATGACGATCATTTTGAAAAAACTGAGCTTGGTAAGTTAAGAGCGGTAAAAACTAAGGTTATGGTAGTCAGCTAGAAAAGGGTGATTCCATCATGTAGAAGATGGTAAAAGGGGCAAACCTTGGAACAAACATAATATATGTTATCCAGTGGCGTAGCGTCAAGGGAAGCTGGTAATGCGCCGCATGCCCTGAAAAACTTGGCCAAAAATATTTTTAAAAAC
>JANTCA010003512.1:3333-31272 GCA_024741275.1 Chironex yamaguchii | reverse complement strand
TGGCTTTTAAGTCTGAGGATTGCAAGTTCGAGCCCGGTCGGCTCCCACTTAGTGCAGCTATTGTGGTAATGCCCGCTATTGACAAATATAGATATATATTTATATAATACTTATCTATTATTATAATTATATATTATTATATATCTAATTTTTACAGTATTTATTATATACTATATATAATTTCATCAGAGACATAATGCATTTTTATATATTACTCTTAAGTCAGATGCCACAATAGCTGCATTGAGGTGGAGCCAAGAGGATTCGATCTCGTAACTCTATAAATCTCTAAAGCTTACACTCGAACAAACCAATGTGCCGGACAGAAATTTTTGGTGAAGAATTTATTCGTCAGTATTTTATTTCAATGCAAAGGTAAATGGGTTAACTAATCAGACGACGGTGCCTTATGAGTAAGCTATCGGATACCACGCCCTAAAGTTAGACTCTGAGCGTGTTTAGCACCTGCATTTGCGGTGTCGTGACGTAAAAGCATAGAGATAAAATCGCTTAAGATTTGCAGAGAAGAGCGATCCTGCTAACGATTTCTAAGAGATTAGCGGCAAGATTAACAGAAATTTTAAGAAAATATAGAGGGTTGGATCCTTGAGCACTGATAATTACATCTAATGGTAATATATCATTGGATTGATGTATTCCTAACGGAATATTGTAACTTCATCACCCTTTTGGAAAGAGAGATGGTTTACTTGCAAAATTTCATGAACCTGGATTCACCTAAAAATCATGTATCGGAGCAAATATGTAATATGTTTGAAAATTACCATAACCTACTTATTTGTTATAACGTATCTTCTTTTACTGTGCAATTTGCGTAGAGGGAACCGTGTAAAAGATGATTGATCGGTCTACAAGTAGGTAATTTGAAGATACTGGACTTTTATGTAGACACATTGGCTTAGTAAAGGACATTTGAAAACCTAGTGAATGGTGACTGGGAAATTCACTCATTCCTTATTCAGACTTCAGTGTATTTCTGTTTTTGCTTTCATCAATGTCAGATATCAGCATCATCTCAGCAGAGTTTCCTGCTTCGATACTAATTTTACAGGAGTAAAGCACGGTCGCAATAGTAACGTACAGGGACCGTGAAGCGATCTGAAAGTTGGGGGGGAGGGCGGTGGGGGGCTAAAATCGAGCGAGCCACCTAAGTGGTTATTTTGACTCTATTATTGACGTCACGATAACATAAAAATAATCCTTGCAGATGCCGCCTTGAATCCCGGAAAAACTAATCTATCACTGGCGAGTTCTTTTCAACCCTTTCAAACATTACTTTTCATTTTTTTGAAAAAGAGGGGCTATAGCCCCCCACCCCTCCTGTTCCGTAGTGCCTGACGTCTGAAAAGAGCTAAGGGTATTCAAATTAGCGACCTTAAGACTAAAATATCTTACACTTGAAGATGTGCCATTATGCCACGAAGGTTTTGTGTATAGTAAAGGACTTTTCAAGCCTTAGCTATCGAGAACCAAACGACAGAGATGGATAAGGGGGAATTTTATACAATCGTGTTATCGTATATTGCATGTTGTATATTGCATAGTATATTTATATTTTATTCGCTACCATATATATGTTCTAACCTACATAATAGTGCGTATTATTCTAAGACCAACGGTAGAGTTTCTTGAAGATTACAGTGACTGTTTATCTTAGACAAAGATTTCAAGTAATGAATAAAGCAGATTCTATCGTACTGGCATTGGATAGGTAAATTGGCAAGTACATAACGTATATGCTACATTAGATATACACTGTGTATGTGTGTGTATTTATTTAATGATCTCTGAAGGGAGATTTTTGCATATCAAGAAATGGGATTAAATAGTAATCTCTCAAACGCCTTAATCTATGACATAATGTCCTTAATAATCCAATCATACATTTACTGGAGAATTGAAAAGTTATCAATGCGTAATAAGCTCCAATAATAATCTCACCATACTACTTACATTTAACTAACTTGCAGGAGTGAAGTAAGGGTCGTCACTTGGAAATGGAACTTTTAATTAATTACCAACGTGTGCCATAATTCACAGAAGAGCATTTATGTGTCACAATCTATGAGGTTCTGCATCAAGTTAAGGCATAATGATACAACATGATAACTATGTTTTTACGTCAAACTAGTGACCATTTGAGGTTACATTCAATTTTTACCGACAGTCTTAGCAGTGGAACGCTGCCTCTTTACATTAATGTAATCACACCTAGTGATTTTTTGTGGACGGTTAGAATTACACAGAGTTTTTTAGAACTTATTGTAAGAGGTCTGGAGGTGGATTCCAATAAGTATAGTTAGATCCAAGGTCACTGAGTGCAAGGTAATATATTTAAACCATTCAATCATCTACAACAACAACGTGTCTCATACAGTTAATCACAACATCTTAAATACAGACACGCTTGCATTTGCTCCTATTGGCTTTGGGTCTATGTTCAGTGCTGCACCTGTATTCGCTTTCATCGTAAATAAAGATAGAGACCGTAGTTGTTTACATATTTAATCAAAGACGACGCAACACAGACCTCATATATGTATATGTCGGCAACATGTTTATGAGTTATCCCCTTCGTGCTTTATATTCAAAATTATCCACCGTACCAGAGGTTTACAAAAAGATGCCATACTGCAGAAATTTCTTGTCTTTAGAATACGTTATGCACAGTGGAGCTTTCTGTATGTTTAAAGATCAAATACTTTGACATAAATTTCCAAATCAATGTCGTGATAATTAAGGTTCTACCAATACCTTTCAGGATGAATTTGCCAATCAGCCGTGTCATTGCGTATAAAATCAAATATCTAAAGATTAGTTTTACTTACCAAAAACTAAGCTCCATTGATCATTTCACTCGATCATCTCTAGCAGTTATATCTTAATCGTCGCAGTTAAAAAGTCGTAAAATTCTACAACCCTGATTAACCGACTCTTCTAGAATCAGTGCCAGGTAATATCCAAAAACGAATTTTGACAAAGTCTTCCAGGACAATCGAGATATTTAACTAGGATTCCCTAGCAACGAACTTAAAATTCTAGTAATACTTTATGGTTTTACTATGTCTTTACGAGTGGGCTTCAATGACAGCTGATCATGGAACATATGGTGTTATGCGCCGTTAATCCCATAATTCTGATTGGATAAGAAATTTTGGTGAACAGTCAATACAGGTGCTTTGTAGCTCCATATTTGATGAAAGTAAGAGTTTGTCTCTTACTCTCGTTTACCCGATTTATCATATTTCCTCGTTTAAGGAATTTTTACCCTTGAAAGGCCACGTGAAGTATTTCTCTAATTGTCAAGAGGGTGCTGTTGAACACTTTCGTTCATTGCTTTGTCAGAATAGTTTAAGCAAGCTAACTGATGGCTTGATTAAGCCTTTAGTCTTTAGAAGTTTTCTGGTTTAAGTTAATTAAGTAGAGACCCTAATCTGTTCCCCGTTTATGTGCTTAATTTGTGCAAAAGAGATATTTCTAATTGAATCTATGCTCATGGAGAAGGTTGATGGCACCAGGTTGTTGAATCGCATGCTCAACCGCGGGTGAAAAAGGCGACAATGAAAGCATAATAACATTCAAAAACTTAGTGTGGTAAAACATTCTTGGTACTTCGTTTTGTCAGTATCATAAAACTCATCAAAACGCACCACGTTATTTCATTTCCCCACAGTTAGAATTGAAAGCTTATCTTTATTTACGAGAGATTAAAAACAGCTGGTCGTAACAAATGTCAATTTCACATTCTTTTTAAGAAAATAAACACTCTCTAAAGTAACTCATGGTAGCCACAGAAGACGAGGCAACCATAGAATTGGAACTTTTCGACTCCTTTCGGCAATAGTATCTCTTGGCCTCTTTATTAACTGTGCCTTATCTGATAGTTATCAATGGTTCTTATTATACAAGCTGTTCATGTCACGCTATAAAAACAGTATTTTTGTGACTGACATATGATCCCCAGACTAAAACAATTTGAAAAATGAAGCTAATGTGCAACGCGTCCAAAATTTCTGAAGTCAGTTGTTTGGTTTTAAGTTTCACGCTTTTTTCTTTGAGCGACTGCGTAACCTTGAATGACAAGACTAGATTTCTCCCCCTTTTATCTTATTTCCTTTTTACTTCAAGCTTTGCTCTTCCTAAAAGGAATTCAAATTGACGTTTCTTTCCATTACGAACAAAGAGAATATTGGACATGTCATTTGGGTGTCAAAGAAGTATAAATTTCACTATACCCTAATCAAGTCCAAGGAGGGTTACTGGAGCGTTTTATATACGCAAGTTCCCACATTCACCTGAAAGTATCAAACAGAATTTCACACAATAAAAGTATCAACTAGGACTTTTTGAGGGGGCCCACAGATATCTAACATACAAAGTGATACAAATGTAACAAACTACTGATCAGCTTTGTGTGAGTTGAACCCACAAGTTTCATATTTTGTTACTCAGCTACCTATAATTACCAAAAGGTAAACTTGAAAATCAGGTACCCAAAATTATCGAATCACAAGGCAAATCCTTACTCAAAATTATCAGATGGTTTCCATGTATATAACAAGTTTAAGTGACCACTCTGGGGATTAACTAACTGTTCTCTATGACGATAACTTTGAGTCAGGCAAAAAATAAAAGCTACAAAACACTACAGAACAAAGTAGTTGTTGAAAGTAATATCCCAAAATGGCCTCGGTTCTCAATCCGTTACATCGAATTTTCGGCTGATGAAGGCCGTTTTTGATGTCCTCCTAGTCACCGAATGCATTTTAAGAGTCTACTAGCTTGTGATCCTGGTAGGCACCCGGTGAGCAAGTAAGTGAGCAAACTTGTGTCCTTGATCCACTACATCAAATGTCTTGGCGCTTCATCAGTTTGGGCCCAGATCTCAACAGATAAAACCGAGATAAAATTTTGTGTGCTAAATCAGGGTCAGTGTAGATAGATGCTTAAATTTCTGGAAATACATAGTTTGCTGTAACTTAAAAGGATTGTAGACAAATTCTAAAGCTGTCCCCAACCCTCTCAGCTAATCACCTCGTTAAGGGATATGGCCTCGTTATGAATTAGTATTACCTTCTTTTCCAATTTAGGTATTTGTGAAAGACACTAACCATACTAAAAACATTGCCTGTTATTGTGGCTAAAAGGAAGCTCATGCATGCAAAACTGGTAATCACGTACGGGGCATATTGTGTCGTTTAAGACTCCCGCCGTTCCTTTCAAGATATGAACAGATGAGTGCTGCCCACTCTTCAAACTTAGTCAGGAGATAAAAACATCTAATAACATCTAATCAAGTGAGAGAGTTTCTTAAGTCTACCGTAGCATGTTCAAAAAAAGGTATGAGCTTCCAATGGTGCTTTGTTTTAGCACAGAGGGTTACGTAACTATATCTTGTATATCATGAGCACAAGTTACGATGCCTGTAATAGCAAACAAAATGTAAAAAAATTAACCTTGTTAAAATTGAGTTATTTGCAAAGACTACATCAAGATGGAAGAGAGAAAAATTTACTTACCGTGTTGTTTTAAGACTAAGGTTTTGTGTAAACAAAACTCACACCCAAGGGTATCTGACTTTGTATACGAGAGTTATAGAGTCGGCGGTTATCTGATATAATTTCTGACTATCTGGAAACCTTGAATATTAACGGAGTAATATTCTGAGTTTGACATTAAAGCCTTATGTCACATTACACACTTCTCCTTTTATCAGCTATAGCACCAATTCCTATGTAACTAAACATGTCTTGCCGTTAGTCAGACTCCTTAAACGTCGACTTATTCGAAGTATATATTTAAGATCCAAGGCATTGTTCAAACGTCTCCGTAAATCAAATTATTCTTCTCGTTAAGCAACAAACTGGCATAAAATATGAAGAATATAAAGCAACAGACTTAGATGAGTCTCATTAACATCATACCACGTAGGAGAGCAAACATGGAAAGAGTATCTGATAGACATATTCCTTTTATCCAATAAAGGATGCAACACTGAAGCATTGACACATCCTGCAATACAACAAATTTGTACATAAAATTGAAGACAGAAAGCCCTCTTGTACCTACTAGAACTTGGACGTAGCTCAAAAGCAGTAATCAATGAGCAAACATTCGAAACATATTTCTGCAACATTATCATTCCACTCCAAGGCAGATCGATTGAGATGTAGATTATTCCTGACTTTAGATAGCACCATTCCTGTGAAGTTTAATCAAGTTCAGTGTTTTCATGTTCTATAAAAATATGACACATTGTCCAAACCCAGCTTGACTCAAACATTTTGGATGACGTTTTGCCAGACTGCCGCAGCTTGAGCTAAATGTCGACAAAATGATTTATTATGTGATTTCTACAAAATTATGAACGATAAAAGAAATATAACTTTGGTTCTCAGTGTTAACCTTATGTTTTGGTTGTTTACAAATAAAGATGATCAGTGTTGGATAGTTTTAGAAATTTTAACCATCGTGTTTGTCTTTGTTTATCTAAGAAAATATTGATGCATAATACATGTGCACATTGCTGGTATGTCTTCAGTGATGTTTATTTTGAAAACAGTATTATAATGTTTCAGTTATGATTGAATTAGTAACATAATAGTAAACATTCTTAAAGATCTTATTGACATAAGATCTCGCCATTATTCATTTCTTAGTAATGCCACGTAAGTTCAGCAAAACATGAAAGTCATCTCGTATTGATAATGAGAAAGAACAGAATTATTAGTCAATAGGAGTTTTTAAATGATTAAAGTTTTGATTGCAATATGTCGATGGTAGGGATGACGGTGTTAACAAGATGATCACTGATGATAACTATTAATGATAGTGGCCAAGGTGATAGCGAGAACGATAATGACGACAATGGTAATTGCACTGATAATGATACTGATGATAATGGGATTAATGATGGTAATGAGAAGGTAATAATAATGAAGATGACAATAATGACGATGATAACAATGATAGCAGTAATGATGACGATAATTAGAATACTGATGACTGTAGTAAAGATTGTGATGATGCTGAATGATAACGTAATGACCCACGTTGCAAGTTCAACTCTGAGAAAGAATGTCTCAATGGTCAGAGCACTCTCCCTGGCCATTTAGTTTCTCAGAGATTCAACAATTTTACTTTCATTTCGATACAACTTAAGCTCTTACTACTCAAGGGTCATAATACTATGATCATCATAATAATAATATTTTAAACTTCAGATTTACTATTATGACTAAATGCATACATTCGGATAGTCACTTTCAGAAAGCCATATCCAAATCGATTACAATGTATCCCGAAATGCTAAGTAACAAAATGCTTACTACAAAAATTAACAACACAAAAGCTCAGGATCAGTCCAGTCCTTATCACGTAGACAAAGAAGAAAATAAGTAGATCCAATATTTCAATACAGCCAACAATTTTACGTAACAAACAATCACGATTATCCATCTTTAGCCGTTTCAACATATCAATAAAACAGACACTGCGCTTTGCTATCCCTCCAATTGCAGCCATACTCAGATTGTTAATCCCTCAAAGTCCTCTCATTGATGATGATAATAATGATGATGATTATCATGATGATGATGACGATGATGGTTAAGAATAATAAGATAATGATAATGTGATAATGACAACATTGATGCCAACAAGAATGAAAAAATGAAATTTGCTTTGATAATTTGCGGCATTGCGCTAAGAACATACTTCAAAGTTTTTATCAGGATAATTAGCATTGCTAGATCGTTCTGTATTGGAATCTGCCTCCATTATTAAAAACGAAGAGTGTGGAGACAGAAATAGTTCGCTTTTTCACTTGAACTGTTCTAATAGTGCTTTGCGGGGTGTTTTTCATTTTCTCTTTGTCCTTCTGTTCTATTGTTTATAGTTAGTTATTTCTTTATTGTTTATGTTGTTTATAGGAAGGTTGCCAGATATCTAGAAGTTTCTATCTGACGATTCAAACTCTGAAAACTGTCAGAGGATAAAAGCTTTTAAGGATGATTCTAGCGCAATATCACAAACGTTCAAGGCGACTTACAAGTTTCGTACCACAAAAGGACTGTTCATAAAGAAAAGAAAATAATGATAGTTCGTGTCAATAGTAACGAAACTAATGTGATAAGCTTTGTAATGCTGAATCACTGATAGGATCTCAGAAGTTATAGAATAAGACCTGACATTCATTTCTCTAAAAGTGTATCAAGAAAATAATCAACCAGTTTCTCCAGTTCTGTCTAGTAACCTCTCACAAGACAGATTGCAAATATTTTCTCTCTCCTTTCATGTAACTAAGTTCATTTTGTCACTTAATATTGCCTTACCCCTTAAAATATTTCTATAATACGTTCTCTAGAAATCGTGGACATTTATTGAGGATCAAGCCTAAGCATGAGGTCACCTGGGGCGCCTGAGCCACGGGCGCAGCGGGGGCAGCAAAGTGCCTTTCTGAAAAGTTTTCATTTTCGTTTCCCATAAATATCTAGATCATCAGCAATTACACCAATAGAACAATTACTTTTGCTGTCAAGATCAAGATTACAATATGTTCAGAGATGTACACAATAGGCCTATGCTAAACAACGATTCCTGATTTGATCAGCAAACTTTGACATCACAAGGTGCTCGTTCTGCGGTTACTGCCCCCGCCGCATCATGAAGCGTCTAGCGCCTCTGGAGGTCATTAGCGGAATAATTACGACAACAACGGTTTCTTCATTAGTTCTTTCAGACTACAAGGGATATTATACGTTATCTTATCACAGGATGTATAATCTGAAAGAAGATAAGACCGTAGTATACTGATAATACAAAACTGAGCTTGCAAGACAGTGTGATTAAAATGGACCAGTCTTTGACTTGCATTTCTTTGCCACTCGGTTTCTGTAGCACAAGTGAATTGTGACGTATTTGCAGCTAAATTCAGTTAGTAAAAAAGAAGAATATTGCTGAATCGTTTAATCCTGTTAAGAGCGGTTAGCTGTCTTGGACAAAGGAAGCTTTCAAGTGCCTTAAACAGTATCTTTATGCTTGATTAGGTCAGGTATAATAGTGTACACGAAAAGAATATTCCTTAACCGTTATTGTGATGCTGATAGTCAAAATTAGCACAGTTAAAAGCCTTTTGTAAAAGAGGTGAATTTTATGAATTAGGTTTATGGCATTTATATGAAACTGTCTAATGAATGCCTAGATGTCATGAGTCAAGGTCACTTTATCATCATGTCAGTCTGTTGTGCTTTAATTCTAGACAATCGCAGCTTTGCTTCTTCCACCCTAACGTAAACAGTAATACTGTTACACCACTCAGCAAAGATGTCTGAACAGCTTTTTCTTAATCCTTGTTTATTGTGACCCTTAAACATTTCATTGACTAAACTGTCGCTAGGTTATCTAATACTTTCCGCTTTCATTACAAGATTAGCATATTTTGGATATGATATTTATTATTATTCATGTTGATATGTAATAATGTGTGACATATATTGAGTATATAGTGCATTTAATGTAATGTGATGATCAACAGCAAAAACTAATGCTTTTTTTTGTGAGCTGTTGCAACATTCCTGGTAACATTTGGCTTCAATCCCTAAGTTAACGTTCTCAATACTTCCCCTTACAGCACTGCTGCATCTTTTAGCAATCTCAGAGGAATAGACAGCTGAATGTGCCAGGGACTGAATTTATCTTGATATTCTGATGCAATATCACCAAGTAAGAGCGTAGATACAATTCTTAATGTATGACAAGTGTATGCAGATTAAATTAAAACTACAAATTTTATCTTTTTATACCTTGATATGTGCAGAGCTTATTTCTACCTTTTACCTAAAAGGTATTTGGAAAGCTCTTTTAGGACAGACGTATGCATTTATGCATCACATCTATGTCCTCCTAGAATTAAACCTCCAAGCGTCCATGCTCAGATATGATAACAGACATACGGGGCTCTGAGCACTAGCTGGTCACAATTGCGTTCCTACCAGACTTCAATATACAATTCTAATTTTTGAAACGTTAATCTCAATTCCGAAAAAGTTTTGTTTTGTTTTGTCTTGTTAAAAATATGAACATTTTATGGTCAATTGTAGGATGATGTTGAACAAAATTGCTTTCGATCCACTTTCAAGTTATAAATTTGTTAATCTGTCAATATGAACCTCAGGGAAATCATAATAAAAGCCCTTTGCTCCCGGGTGAGGTACTTTACGTCTTATGTCAGCATAATCGGAGAAGATGGGATCACCCTCAATAATTATAATCAAATGATAAGCTACCAAAAGTGCAATAATTTAGTACACTAACATACAAATAATGATAGATAATAAGATATAATATACAGATTCGGTTTAGAGAATATTGATACTAATAGTGGCGTTCCTTCAAAGCATTGCTGAAGTTAAATGAATACTTAAATTCAGGTATAAAAAGTGAAGAATTTGACTATGAGCATGTACAATAGAATTAAGATTTATGACGCTTCCTCGGTCATGAAGTAAGGGCTTATTTTCTAAACGTTCGACAAAGTAGACCACCTAACGAAGGCTTTCTTTTTTAATCAATTCCAGTCTTTGTTTTTTATAGTTAAAAAAACTTTAATCCCACATCTTACAGGCATCTGAAATGCTTCTTTTCTTTCCCCAATGAGAGGAATGTAGCTAGTTAAGATAACTGTTGATTTAAAACTATAACATTTTGCAAAGACCTTGTATTCCGTATCACGTCTTGGTGCTCGAAGTTTTTCACTTACAATTGCAGAATAATTCTACTCACCTGGCCATGTGGGGAGTAAAATTCCTTCCTTTTCGAAGTGCTGCCGCACCATTCTCCAGTTTTCAACAATCTGCGAATTGTCTTGCATTTCGACTGTCTGCCAATTTCCATCCTCCACTAGCTGTTTCCCTGAAATCGCCTCCAGAAGTAAAATTACGTATCTTCCATCGCTTAGCTCAGCTAAGCGTTCGATCTTACATCCTCTTGTTTTCAGGTAAATATTACACCAATTAACAAAAGCTTTTTCTTGCACCGACATATTCATCGTTAACAAGGCCGTTTTCTTAACGTCAAAGTAGTCCAAATTGTTTGTCACCCAAGGTTCTTTCGACATATTGCTCACTTTTAACATGTTTTCTCGCGTTTGTTATAACCTCGACGTCTCCTTAAAACCTTGACCTCATGAAGGTGATACTGTCCGTTTGGTCTAAAACCAGTCAACTGCGCTAAAGTAACCTTAACAACGATGAGAGCCAATATTAAGCAAAGACACGTCCTGTTTTCAATTAACTTGATCAGATAACCTTAGCTTTTCCTAATCTTCCCATAAAAATACAATTCACTTGACCGTATCCTGCTGGATGTCTTTGAAACTGTAAGACAATGATATCACCAAAATACTGTATTGTAGACACGTTAAGGTCGGAAAAGACCAGAGGGTCTTTATTATAAACACAAGGTGATCAACTTTATTCACAAATACTGTTCATTTTTACTGTAAGCACTGTTGATTTTCTTTTCACATCACAATTTATGCTCACTTTAAGAACAAAAGCCAGAATGACCGCTGTCTATCGCTGTTAACTGTAGGCATCCGCGTCTGTGACGAAAGCAACTTGTGTCTATAAATTTACCACACACTTTAATCCACTATGAATTACCTCGGTTTTGAAAAATGCTTGCCTTTCATAAACTACAATCCTGGTAACTCACTTGAAATGATTCCTACATCTATAGTGTATCTTTGGTAAATTAACAGTGACTATAAACACAGACCAGCAGACAGTGAATTGATTCCAACTTTGAGAATTTTGAGGATTGCTAGACCCAACTAACATATAAAGTACAAAAGTTGAAATTTTACCGCCCTGTAGGAATTTAATAAAAGATCCACATGTCACAATCATGCAACTCTTTGAGTGGCAAATATAAATCAAGCTAATAATAAGAATGAAGCTAACTAACAAGAAATGTAGATTTAATCTGTCGCCTATAGTTTTGACAACAGTATTCAGATAATCTGACCACATGCTATCCAGTTTATGTTTGGCAATTAGATGTCCATAGCAATATAGATGCTTTCTTTTCTTAGTTGATAGAAGAGATTTAGTCTAACAGTTTGGGAGTCACAAGTGACAATCAAGACGAGTCAATTATTTGTGTTAGCGTCGTTGCTAAGATCCATTGTTTATGTTTAGTTGTCGACTTTCACTAGAGCTATTAAACAAACAATCTTCGTCACCATCAGTCATTTAATTTTCCTTCATTAAATCACTAGAAAACATTGCCCTCATAGTAAAATTTGATAAAGTTATATGTTCGGTGCTCAAAGCATCTATTCGACAAATATAGTATGATAATATCAACTAGGAGATGAACTAAAGCCAAAAAAAGAGTTTCTCTGATCTTACATTAAATTAAAGATGGTTATTCATGATATTAATTGATTGCTTAATTAATTTTTGATTAAGTTAATTGATTGATTAAATAAAACATGTAATTGTTACTTTGGCAAAGTATGAGGTTTTATGCATTTGCAGGACGCCCGCTGACCAGTGAGTTGTTGAAATCCGCATTGCCACGACGACTCTTTCTCTCGGTTAACCACACTTTGTGATTCCTTATGCATACAATTATAAACAGTAAACAATTGGATAGTCTGATACCTTTGACCACCCAGCCATCACAATCCCTATTTACTTGGTAAACTGGATATTCTATCCGATAAATGTGCTCTAATTCTCCATACCATTTTCTTTTCCGTTAGGGCATAACTGCATTACTAAAATGTCTACGACATCAAAATTTATATTTGATAACATACATCTGTAAATATAAGTATACTTTTCTGATTTTACTTCACTTAATTTCATTGAAGATCTACTTCAATACCTCGTTATTTTTCTGTTGTTTAGGATAAAGGCAAATGTTATCGTTTAAAGTTGGCCACCCTTGAACCACAAGATAGAAAAACCTGGCGGCAGATCTTTTGGTCACACTAGTTTTCTTTGACCATTTGAATGTAGGGAAAGTGTGCTATCTAAGTGATTTCAATCGAGAGGCATGGGCGCAAAAACTTAACATCGTACAGTACATTTAAAACCAATTTCTTTTGCTGTGAATAGCTTTTTAATCTGTGAGAATCGTGTCTACCGCCAGAAATACATTACTGCGAAGCGGCTATTACCAAAAGTTAATTGACCTCATACGTGGCTATGTCAAGTTCAAACTACCTAGCTTTTGCTTTTTTTCAGTCAATGAACACCAAAATGTATTTTTCGTTAAGGTTAAATTCAAAACAGCATGAATAAAAGATAAAAATAAAACATTTGCGTTTGAAAAGGTTGCTATAGCAGGTTAGGTAGGGCGGAGCGCCATGCAAAGAAATGAAAGGAAAGTATATACTGAGAATACTTCCCGCTTTGGCGTTCAGAGAGGACGTCTGATGTGCTGTCCGTTGAGCAAGAAGAGCTGGAGAACCACGTGAGGTGGACCTATTCTGGTGTCAGCAGGAAGACCGAGGTGAAACATCGACCAGGAATCCACAGACCAACCTTTCAAGGTGTGCATTATTACTCTGCAGTGGTCGAATTCAGGGAGGTGTAGGGCGGGGTGGTGCGCAAGGCAAGGGCTAGGTCTGCTGGTGGTCCCAATGACGTGACATATGCAGTGTACAAAGTTGACTTATGATATCAAATTGATCGGAAATCATTAATATTATACCTGCATACCTATCGTGAGGTGTGCTGGGTGTAAGGAAAAGTTTTTATGTTGATAGGTGGGTGATGGGGTGGCTGATATGCTCTAAACTCGGTGTGTGGGTTTCAACGAGACATATGATATCGGGGTGGTAAGTATTGATTGTATATTCAAGGTGGGTGCCTTTTTGGTTGCTGAGAACTGACCAAAGTTGCTGAGGTGTTAGTGCCGAATTCTGGTCAAGGTATGAAGCATGGGTACATAATGATAATAATAAATAATAGTAATAGCGAATGTTTACCCAGGATAAACACCTCAACTTAAATAACTTTTATCAATATCTCTCCAATCCTCTTTGTAATGGTTACAGAGGTTATACAGCGAAAGCCAGAGCACAGGATTGACCAGGGAGAAGTGAGGATGAGGGCGCTCATGGATGACCTCACCATTGTGCAGGATAACATTGGTGTCGCTAGAGATGTTTTAAATAGACTGTCTGAACTGATCACCTGGAGTCAAGTGGCCTTCAAGCCGTAGTAAAGCCGATCCCTTTCACTAAAGAACGGTTCTCCTGTGCATGTGGTGTTTAACATTGGTGGGGAACAAATACCGACTGTTCGTGAGCACGGTGTCAAGAGTCTGGGACGCTGATACAGTATTTCTATCTTAGACAGGCATCGTGGTGTTGAACTACAAGAGCAGGCAGAGACATGACTGAAAAGCATTGATCAATCAAGCTTGCCAGGAAAGTTCAAGGTATGGTGCATACATTTTGGTTTGCTCTGTGACTACTGTGGCCTATGACTGAGTATGAAGTCACTTTAACAAGGGTCGAAGCAATCGAACTTAAGATCGGTAAGATGGTGCGAAAATGGCAAAGTGCCTTTCATCAGTTGCCTCTATCTTTCTTAGTGGAGGATTACAGGGTGTCTTAGGTGCGTTTGTAAACCATGCTCCCTGAGTCAAGGGATCCTGTGATTAAGGGGAGGCCACCAGACCTGAACACCTGGAGGAAGTAGACATCACTCAAGAAATGCAGCTATTGAACTGCATGGTTGTGCATGCTGACGTTGGTGGTGTGAGTAAGGAAAGCAAGGCCAGTGTGGGACAGGAGAGATCGGTTCTGCTCTGAGGCGACTGAACAACAGAAGCTGTGTGACAAACAAGAAAGCTGGAAGATGAAAGGTGTCTGTGTTGAGCAGCACAACAGGAGCGATGGCTAAACTAGGATGACGTCTGGAACCTAGGGTTAAATTGGTCAGATTGGTGGCGGTTAAGTGCAGGCATCTAAAAGCGCGATTCAAACTGCTTACGACGTGCACCCATCACAAGCGAATCCCAAAAGACGGAGTCTTCAAGAGAGCCCATGCTAACATTTGTGTGGGGGTTATAACAGCCTCAAGCGTATACTATCTTCTTGCTCAAAAGCACCTCAGGCTGGATAGTATACATTTAGACACAACTTAGTGTTAAATGTTGTAGCTGCAGCTATGAGCCAGGTGCCTGACCACAGCTTACACAAAGCCGGTAGGGGTTTCCCAGCAGCCTCTTTCAGAAGGCTTTTGAAGGTGACGGGAGTGTCCGCTGTAAAAAAGACAATCAAGAAATCCGGCAAGAAGGCAGTTGAAGGCGGTGTTTGGATTATCAGGAAGTTAATGAATGCGGAAATTGCAGAACTGTCATACGTCTGGCTACAACGCAACATCTACAGCTGTTGCGGACCCACCGTATGAGAGATACAGAGCTTAATGAACCGAAATCTTGGTGAAGCACCGCGCTCAGCTGACGATTGCAGCCAGACAGAAATGGAGCACTATTTCGACGTCAAATTAAAACTGCCTAGCTTTTGTTTTCTTTCAGCCAATGAACGTAGAGACATATTTGTCGTTAAGGTTAAACTTGAAAAAGCATTTCTGAAAGATAAAAATAAAACATTTGCATTTGAAAAGGTTGTTATAAAGTTGGATAATTAACGTCACCCTGTTAGCATTATTGCTCATAGCTTTGGTTGCCCTTCATATTTATTCCATACTACTTATTTCCTGAGGAGCAGCAGGAAGTTATGAGTGTTGCCTTTGTATTCTTGCTAAGGTACTGACCACGTAACTCCTAGTCCATGCTGTGGATTCATCAATCCAGACTCTTAAAAAGAAAGTGCTCATAATTTTAACATGCCTTTCTGCTTCCGCCAAATAAACCGGAGGCCCTAATAAGGACTTTAGGTCCTGTTCTAAGACATTTTATGCTTAATGGCGTTCAAAAGCCTTTTTATTGTTTCTCTTATTATGGATTTAAAGACTTTTCCTGAAAGGGAAGAACTAAAAATAAAACTCTATGATTTAAGAAAAACGCAACGGGAGACTGTTTTTCAATGGTGTACAATATATACTCTATATATACTTTACATTAGCTTTATAATAATGAAATACGCTAGAATGAAATATAACCAAGCATTAATATACACAGTTTTATTTTGTGTCACACAGGAAGTGTGGTCAGTATTCACTAAATATCAAGCGGACATTTCAATGATAAGCAATCTCTAAACTTGAAGCCTTCTCATTTGCACATTGTATCCATAAATGATGAGGACTAAAGGGCGGCAGCCAACCGCCCCCTCCCACACATGCACACAATTCAAAATAACCACCCTATTAGTCGGGCAAAGTTGTTCACAATTCTCCACAAAGGGATAAAATCGAAACTGGAATAATTACCTTTAATAATTTAAGTTGAACAGGGCCAAAAGAAACTAGTCCAAACGAGCTATTTTCTAAGAAAGAGACAACGTGTTGGTTAATACTTTATGTCCAATACCCGCATCACCAACAGATATATCACGATTGGCATGTCACTGTAGTCGGACTCCTTTAACCCCCGTTTTAAAAATTCAGCCCTACGCTTATTATTGTATTGCTGTATACACATGTATACATTTATAATTTCATTTACCGTCACTATTTTTGGTTGTAATTGACGAACGTTTGTCTCCACCCTCCACCCACGCCCAAGCCCCGACTTTAAAAAGATTTCCACGCCAAAGACATTTTTTGCACGCGCCCTGAAGCAGTAATCTCTGAGGAGTTCCTGAAAGGTGTCTCACTAACAACTGAAAGAGAGCCTTGTATGTGTTACATCGCTCAATCATTTGATTATCGTCCAAGAATACACCCCTTAACTACTACCACTGTCTTACACACATTCATTTACAAAAACACAAATAAGGGTTATTACACTTGTGCATAGAACCCACACACTAAAGAAAACAAAACACCTAGAAAGTGTATTAAAATAGTTTAAACTTTGAAAAAATTGTAAACTTACACTATATCACATTGCAAGTAAAATGTGAGTATTGCTCTCCTTAACTGGTTATTTGATTTAACATCCAATATTATTGTCGAAATCTTGTTACACAAAGTTGATAAATAATTTCAACCAATTTTCTCTCTTCGTGTACATGGCTTTTCATAACAAAATATTCCGATTTTTGACCTGGTTTCTAGATGAAAATTTATTCCTCTGACCTTTTTCGTGTCAGACACGTATTAGAATTTATTTACAAACTACTCTTCCATTGATGATGACCTAATTAATAATACTTGCTAGACAATTTGAAATCAAATAGTTCCGTTGTATTATTCCTAATCGTTTGTCTAGAGATGGAGAACCAGGATTTTTATCTCAAAATTTTCATGAATTGCATTGTTTTAAGGTGTACAGCAGGGGACAGAGACCATCTATTATACATTCAATACGTCAATAATTGCTTAAAAAACAAAAAGAGGGATGCCTAATGTGTAGTCTATTTCCGTACCTTTCTAAATTGTAAAACATATAATTCCTTATACGCGGAAGAAATAGATCTATATTATGGAAGGAAATATTTAATGATAATCAAAGAATGCAGATTACGAATGATTTAAACTGTTCTGATCAAATCTATGAAACACGTTACTTGAAGATTTAATATTCCAAACCTCCCTGATTTGCGCTTGAAGCAGTAAATTTGATTTTAGTTTTTTTCTGGGTGTGAAAGCGAAAAATGTTATACAATCCAACTAGAGTATCTACAAGGACACCGTTATAAGTTAGATTATTTTTCATTACCATTATCTCAGATCCATACAGGGTTACACCGATGAGAACCTTGAGGATATATTGTTTTGAGAACTTAAGGCAAGATAAAACTAATTTATGAAGTTTTTGCAGGACTTTTAGATGCTTGAATTAATTTAAGAACTTTCTGTGACGTTGTATAGCCTCTCGGCTACTATAGCATGCACACCAGATACGTCCGAACATTACTTGAGGAATGTTTTGTCTCTCCTTTAGAAAGGCAGTAGTTAATTTTACTGCAAATCTATCACTTCCTAAGGCATTGAATTCTTTTGCTTTCACAACATAGAAGTGCAGTCGAATTCATGGTCAAATAAGGAAAGAAACTTTCTTCGTACTAAATCTTTCCAAGACTTTTGTATTGGTTAAGTGTTGTACATTGTGATAGTATGGAGATGTAATCCAATCTGTTGTGGTGGTTTGGTGGGCTAAGTGCAAGACATTGGACTCAAAAGAGCTTAGATCGAATGACTTGCAGACAAGCCACGCCACATGGTATTCCCTGATTTTAGGATTTCTGAAGGATAAGGGTTACCCCCACGGGTTACGCTTTGCGGTTTTAAGGACCAAAGATATTTGAGTTGAATTGTCCGACAAGTATTGTTTTTCCCATAGGGGTGTCATCCTCAAAACGATATTAGGTAGGGAAGCCCAAAAATAAAAGATCTGTTTATGATGAACGTCATTAGGACAAGACGTACTGAAAATTGTAGAGAATAGGAAGTTTTTTTAGTTATCTTAATCATAAGGAAGGAATAGGATTACCCTTCGTGAATTACAATTTAAATGATCTTCCTCTCATTAATGTTTTTCTGATAGACATGTGTAAGCAGAAATTGTATAACGTCGTGCTTTTTACTTTGCTTATCTTATTTTAAAGATAGACACGTGGCCTCAAAAAATTCTCTTGGAACGAGAGGGGAGAAAGTATAAAAAAAGTAGAATTTGTTGAAGAAAAGTATTAAGTCTGACAATTCCTCGTCGCGAAGCCAATTATAGCAGGTTGCAAATGCTGAAGGAGACGAGAAGCCAGTGGTAGAGAAAAAGAGTGAAAACACGTTACAGAAACTTACAATAGCTCAGAGTCTTGTAAATTGTTTGATAAAAATACGATCCTGTGTAGAAAACAAAATTCTTTTGACACTCTCAAGAGACTTTCCTCAATGATATGAGAGCTAACGTGGAGCTGAGAGATAAAATTGAGTTAATTGACAACCAAGGCGTAGTTAATAAGGAATAATAAGCAATAATATTGCAACATGCTGCAATAGGTCAACAGGCGGGCATAAGTAAAAAATGTGCCATAGAATTTTGGGGTAGAGTTGACACAAATTTAGGGGCATTTTTATGTTTTGATCCACCCATTTTTCCATCTGTCTATTGTTTATGGTCGTTGTGTTCCCATCTGTAGCTTGATACTGGCTGTCAGCAACTCTTTTTGTCCGTCTGGATGAATGGCGTAGCGTCTGGGTAAGCAAAGTACTTGGTGAATACCTTGGAAGTTTAGCAAAATCACGTTTCTGAATACAATAGTATTTGTCTTGAATAAAACTTTACTCATGAATCATTAATTTCAATGTTGAGACTTCAGCAAACCTGCTGCAATTTATTTTGAATTTATTGATTTCTGTCATAATTCAGCCATGAAGATTTGAGTTTGCAAACAATTTCCTGCTCATTCTTTCGTTCAATTGTAAGACGAATTCTACTGAAGGAGAAGGCTACTGCTGTTTTCTTTTGATACCCATCTAAGTAACCAAATTAGCAGTGAATCCCTTTCGGTTTGATTTAACCTATCAAAGTGCACATTTTTTAAAATAATATGCTTAATGTGCAAGTGAGACAATGGGAAAATAAGCTGAAAACGTTCATCTTCCAGCCTCATTGTAGAAACTATAAAAACAGACCAAGCGTCTATATCTTCTTCTTCTTGCTACCCTCTACTCCGTGAAGGGCAGCAACAAAGATCCTCCACTGGTCCCTGCCTGGCTAGCCTCCTGAGTGATCCCCGGGAATGACCCCAGTCTCTCATTTTCCCCTCTACCGTTCATCACCATGTCTGCTTCAGTCTCCCTCACTTCCTCTTCTCCGCAGGCATCCCGTGTAGCGCGACTCTTGGGATAGAGTCCACTGGCATCTTCAAGACGTGACCAATCCATCTCCTTCTCGTAATCAGAGTCTCCATGCTCTCAGTTCTGGAGTGTTCAAGGAGATGGGGGATACGTCTTGGCCAGAAGATTTACAGTATCCTCCTCAGGCAGGTGGTGTGAAATTCTGATAACTTGTCTGCATCTGTTTTCGTCATGCGCCAACATTCCGACCCATTCATCAGAGTTGTCAGTACATAGCTCTTGTAAATTTTCAATTTTGTTCTTCTGGAATACTGAGTGGATCTCCAGATATTGTTCTTTGATCTGATGACTCCTCTTGCTTTGCTCAATCAGCTTTTTATATTATTTTCTGTTCCTCTATCTTTCTTTACTATGCTACCCAAATATGCAAATTGTTCAGTCACAGTCAAATCAACACCATAACCCTTCACTGAAGTAGGATTCTCTACATTCAAAATCATGGTTTCAGTCCAATCTGCCCTCCAAATTCAAAGAGTCGGTCAGTTGTCTGTTGGATATGGCTGTGTGAATGTGATGTTAAAGCCAGGACATCAGCCAGATCCAAATCGTCCAGCGATGAGAAGAGTGTCCATCGAATTCCTCTATTGGAGTCCTCCGTGGTCGGCCTCGTTACCCAGTCAATGGCCAAATTGAACAATGCTGCCTTTATCACACAACCCTGTCCGACTCCTGTTTCTACTTGGAAATGTAGGTTGCTTTCTCCAGCAGTACATGTAAAATTCTAATAGAAGCTTTTGATTAGGCTAACAATTTTGAAGGTAGTCCATAGTGCCTTAAGATCTTTCAAAGACTGTCTCTATGAATGCTATGGATGGCTTTCTGGAAGTCAATGAAATTTAAGTAAAGTGTTCCCTGCCACTCTGTACTTTGTTCTATTATGTTCATCAATGCAAAAAGTTGGTCAATACATCCTTTTCCTTTACGAAATCCCGCTTGTTATTTTCTAAGTTTCTGATCTATTAAATTCGAAATCCTATTCTTGATTTTCTTTGCCAGGATCTTACTATGCACTGAGAGCAGGGTTATGCCACGCCAATTGCTTGCTCTTTACTTTGGAATTTTCACTATCAGTCCATTGTTCCAATCTAAAGGCACTTCTTCATTCTCCCAAATGTCCTCAAAAAGGCAAAAAAAAGAGTGCTGCAGCTGTCTCAGGACCATCCTCTCCAGGCGCGTTCCTATTCTTCAGAGATTTTGCAGCTTCAATAATTTTTGCCCGGGTTGGTGGATCTAAATTAATGTCCAAATCGTCTTCTGCAAATCTATCACAAAAAGGATGCTGTCCGTTTCGTGTCGTTGCAATTTACATAATTTCACGAGAACATCTTCCAGTGTTAAAATTACATACGTCCTTTATAACCTAAACAAGAACTTTTCAACGTATATTTGGGATGCAAAATTTTGAAATTTTGTCTCCCTGCCAGATTATACTAGATACCTAGATAAGCAGGCAAACGGATAGATAGCTAGCTAGATAAGCAGATGCATTAGTAGATAGATAGCTAGCTAGATAAGCAGATGCATTGGTAGATAGATAGATAGCTAGATAAGCAGATGCATTGGTAGATAGATAGATAGATAGATAGATAGATAGATAGATAGATAGATGGATAGATGGATGGATGGATAGATGGATAGATGGATAGATGGATAGATGGATAGATAGATGGATGGATGGATGGATAGATGGATGGATGGATAGATGGATGGATGGATGGATGGATGGATAGATAGATGGATAGATAGATGGATGGATGGATAGATGGATGGATGGATGGATAGATAGATGGATGGACAGATGGATGGATGGATGGACAGATGGATACCTGACTCGAATACCATGCACGCCAATTAAAGCATGTAGCTTGTTATATTAAAAACTAAACAGATTGAATTATAGAGCTAGGTTCGTGTGTACATAATACATTTTACAATCTATATACACATTGAGAATAACATTTTATATATAGCGTTCACTATAATATCTAACAAATATTACAAACTTTGTCTAGATTGCAGAATTTTAGAAAGTTATTCCAAACTCTGAGTCAAGTTGCCAACTGGATAGTGTCAACAGCTTTACGCAAAAACAAATATAGCGTCCATTTTGCTACTTGATGCAGCAAATATTAACCCCCGTTGTCTCTTTTACAGTAGTACTGATTCCCAACCTTGTAGACTTTCAACCCCAGTGTTTGTGCACCATTCTAATCGACTGGTGGCTTGTTTCAAGGCCAAAGTGACTCAGATGTTGATGTACCGTTTTAAAGGCTACAGTTCTATTGGCACGTATGTTGTTGTCAATATAGCTGTCGGTCTCTCAGCTATTTAGTCGTTGGAACTGACCGCCTGAATCTACTGACACACATAAATATTTTTGTCCCAATTTACTGATATGCATCGAAAGTTTAAGCTTCTTCCGTCGGGGAGACGAACACTTCCACAAATGTCGCCTCGCCCCGACTGGCTCGTTTTTCTCCACCTTCTTCCGACAATTGTGGGAGACATGTCCTTTTTCATTTCAGTCAAAAAACTTCACCTCGCAATTCCCCTGAATGGCCAAGGTGACCACATCCAAAGCACCGAGGCCTAGTAGATTCACGACTTGAACTTTGGTAAATTTTCGAAGAAAGCCTCCATTTTGAGGTTGTGGGTGGCTTTGGGCTGCCACGAGCCCTATGGCGACTGGCTGCCAATACCACCTTTGTGCAATTTAGTAATTCTGCAATGCCGCTGATGGCACATTTCATTGCCTTTGCTTGACTTGCCACATTGGTAGGTAGACCAATAACAAATTGACATGACAGAATATTTTCACCTGCACTGCCTGAAATTAGTAATAGCCTTTTCAGGTCTGCTAGATATGGGTCGGCTGTCTCATCCTCTCCCAGACCCCTCTCCTTGAACTGCATGAAGGCCTGGTAAAGCGTGAGTGAAAAAGCGGCAATGAGAGTATTCTATATTTTTGCATAGTCGTTCTTTGGTGCATCTGGAAGCTGCTCAAAAACCGCGAATCCAGAGCCCTTGAGGAAAAGTGGGATAAACCTAGCTAAATCTTCACTGCCTTGCAAAGATACCACCAGTTCCACTCGCTTTAGCCAACGCCTTGATATTACAATCCTCCTTACTGGAAAATTTCTCCTGGAAATCAGTGAGTTTCACAGACGAGATAGCTTATCACTAAATTACCTTCTCTTGGCGTATGTAAACAAGAATGAATATATATCCGTGCACGTAGGAATAATCATTGCGGCATAAACAACAAGAACAAAATGCTTCGTAGCACGTAGCAGCTTTTAACTGAGTTTCAACTGAAGAGCTTAACCATCAATGGGAATCAATAGCACCATCAATATCAACAAAAACGTCGCAGCAGGCTGATGAATAATATTGGAACACCAGTCACAGTGTAATATATGTACTGTTTGAGAATGATGTGACATACTGATAACACACCCTCGCTCTATACAACTATGACATGAGCTTAATTTGGTTAAAATATTCCGTGGAAGTACTCATGCCTTACCTCATGGCTTTGTAGTCGCTAGTCAAAGAGCATATTACTTAAGCACCAGCCATCCAAAAAGAAAATGAAATGAAGCTTGCAAATAAAGTTCAAGGTTTTAATAATGGTATGTTTTATAGGCTCGTATTGCCTGAATTACATTGTAGTGACTAGTTGTTTTGTTATTCCTATTTAAATTAGTATCACAAAAGTTAGAAAATGAAAAGACGTTTGCATTATTAAAAAGATAAACAGTAACTTTAAATCCTAAGAGTTCAATAACAGTCACTTCTTTGACTTTGCAGCATGACCTTGTTTCTATTTCAGACACAAAACCAGATTTGTCCACAATGATATTATCAATAACGTACTTGTGTGTATAAGACGTTACGAAATAGTAATTCTGCCCTTGAGTTTAATGTATGAAAATTGGGTGAGTGAACTATAAATCTTGGTATCAATTTTAAACCATGAAAAGTGTAAAACTGTGATGAAAGGTAGTAGTTTCCATTTGTGAAATTTGCTCCTTTGAAAACTCTTCCCTATGAAACCGTCGGCCCCTTTTGCTTATACTCTCTAAAGTTATGTCATGTCAAGGTTTACATAACTTTAAGCATACCGATATAAGAATGCAGAAACTTATAAGATGTTACTTTGCGTGTAATCTATAGGATTATGGGAAGAAGCTAATTTCTTCGTTCTCACCGTAGAGGCATGACCAATGATAAAATCTAGTTTCCTCTGCCAGCAATGACAATTCTATAGCCTATATCTAGTAAACTGTACGTATCAACAGCCATTATCAACAAAAATAAATACAATGTCCTGGCCCTATATAGACACGTATACTTTAGACGATTTTGTTGGCACTTAATAACAATATTTACTGCATTGCTCATTTACCGTTCTCAAGCACCAGAGTCAAACAAAGAACATGAGGATGGTGCTAAAAGTACTCACATCTGTTCATTTCAATCTTCAACAATATAATCACAAAGTTTTTTTGGAGTATAGTAATGATAGCATCGAACCAACTTGGTATACGTTGGATAAGACAAGGATTTTATGTGACGAAGACTGTGAGGTCAAATCCCTCTCACAAAGCCTGTGGGTGAGAGAAAGTAACGGAAGCTCACTTTTCTAATGGGTTAATTTCCCAGGTGGGTGTCTTGTCCTGGCATGTGAATCAGTTATTCTTTATTAAAGTATGATACTAAAAATAAACTACGATACCAAAAACAAAGGAAGTAACTATTGTTTACAAATGGTTTTGAGATGTTAAAACACATATCAAGTACACGATCTTTGTTCCTGTTGCCAGGCAGAAAGTTTTGTATGTATGTTGATTAGCTCCACGATACTTACATGTGGTCGAAGCGGCATTTCTTGAATGCCAAATAGGAGGACTGCAGGAGCGATTAGGAGGACATAAAAGTAAATAATTGAGGAGAAAACCCCGTACAATGCAGAAAATTTAATCTGGCATATTTGCAAAATTAGCAATAGATAGAACAACGGAAAGCGATGATGTTACAAAGCAAATCAGCATTCAACTTCAAACTTACTGTTGCAATTGCATCGTTTAAATAAGACACAAGCGGATCAGCTTCACCGGAATCATGATACAAGCAGCACTCTGTCGCTTCGTATTCTGGACTGTCAAATCCTGGAGCAGAACATGGTTGCACTAATTTAACAATTAAGCCACTAAAGATTTCTACAATGAGAATAGTGACAGCAAAATATCGTCCTAGTTTTGAAATGCTGAAGATGGTTCTGTCCTGGTGAACATTTTACCTAACACGTTTAGCCCGTAGCCAGTGACCTTAAGGAAAAAAACAGGGCTTCTTCCGAATATTTAAAGGGATTGATAGATTAAAGCACTTTATGTTAACTTGAATAGCAGGAATGTCTCTCTTTATCCGCTGTGTTGTTTCACTTCTGGTTTTTAACTCTCAAGGCTAATTTTCACAGTTGCAAAAACTAGACAATCCAATGAGGGTTGTACATGCACAGTGACATAAGACACTGAAATGGAGCGAAAATCACATGTAAGGCCTTGTTTAAACAGTGTTTTTATTATTTGTAGGATCAACTAGCTTGATTCATGTGCCTGATAAATACGATGTTTGCAATCAATACTGTCTTGTAATTTTAATAAAGTTTGACTGAACAACGATCGCTTAAATCGAGCAAAATAAAACTTTGATTCAAATGTCGAATCTCTCGTGTGTCGAATCAAAGGCATAAATTATTTAAACTTATTCTTGCAACTGTCTGTTCCCCCCAATCTCTAAATTGTGCATCTTGAAAGTATGGCAAGAAATTAGGTACAATTCTTGAAAGTGCAACTAACGAGGTCTGCTTTAGATCTGGCTGAAACCATGCATTTATCACGCCTTTAAGAATCAGATTTCCATATTGGCTTTAGTTCGCATAAAATACTAACTTATTTAGACACAATAAATGTATAAGTTTAAAAAAGCAGTATCAACAAGAGGTTAAATGGTTTTCTTCGCTATGACTAGAAAACTGCAACTATCATCATTGTCCCTCAAACTGAGGCCCATAGCATTACAGACAAAAGTATTTTTCTGTATGGGCTACACTTGGCTTTAGCAGGACATAATGAGACAAGTAATGCCAAAAAGGATTTCCACTGCTTTATGAACTGTTGTTTCTTGGTGAATAAGATTTAACCTTACAAAAGAGACATATTTTGTTCTTCTTTTGGCTGTTTGATCGTTTTAACTCAATATTTTCTGAAAGCCATTGATTTCTCAAAGTAAATTAACCGTTCTAAATAAAGGGACCTATTAACAATAGTGCAACATTGTGGTGAAATACTGGGCAAACCTTGATGGTTTCACCCTGGTTCCTTAAATTGGGTTTTCCGGAAAAAATTACCACAGCTGTCAACATGGCTGTACACAAGATATATTCAGGGGGAGCAGTGAAGGGAAAGTTTTTTTGTGCCCTTCCTATTATGCAATCAGACAACACCCATTCATACATAAAACGAAAATCCCGTTAATGAATTTCTCATAAGTTGTTTAAATAGCCTTGAATTTGACTAGACATTTCACAAGAAGCTTGCAAATCATAAGAAAGCAATACACTAACTGTATTTCTATGTGGATTGAGTCCTAGCATGGCTGAATGTTCAAAAAGGTTTGCAGTCTTCATCCAAATGTGCAGTAGTCACCTTTATATAATTCTTTCATCGACGCTATGTTAGAAAGAATAATCCCACAAACTAACTATAAATGAAAACTTAACTTGGCTACACATCATGTACACATTAATGCTCGAGTCCAAAGCTAAAGGAAGCCCTAAAAACGGTCAGAAAGATGGTAACGATTTTGTTGATTGCTGGATAGAATCTTGTGGAGCATTGAGTTAAGGCATAGTTTACAGTTTTTGGCTTGCCTTTTCCAGTCAGTATAGCGAAAAACTGTTGCTTCCATCTACAAACTTGAATTGAATTTACCTTTGCTGTCTCATTTTTGATGTGCTTGGAATACCAAAAGGTTCTATCAAAGCATGCCAAAATATTTCTCGGATTTTACTCCATCACAAAGTACTTTAATGTTTCTTCAATGTCAGCAAAAATAATAGTGTGTGATTGGTCAAGATATGTGATGATGTTTGAAGTTTTTCAAACAAATTAAGGATGGGAGTGAAAGAGTTCATTTTTCTATTTGCTTGCATTAGATAAACACTATTACTTAGTTAAGGAAATTGCACAATGATTGGGTGTACTCTCGAAAATACTCTGCTGACAAAACATTCAAACCTATCTATAAGTGCGTTTTTTAAGGTGACATCTTCCGGGAATTTTTCCCTTGTTGCAAAGTTGGAATATCTCTGTGAGTTTAGAAGTCCCCATGAATGCACTTTGAAAATTTCAGGGTGGAGGGCGCTATGTACGGACTTGCTGTCAGTTTACAGTTTGAATTTTTTTATTTATTACTGTTAAAAGTTGATACGAAATCTGGAAAATCAATCTTGCTTTGATATTCCGAAGTTTAATTGCAATCTGATCATAGATTTTATAAGAAAACGGCAAACCCAACTTGCCTTTTGCTTACTTTATTACAGGCTCTTGCGTTGGTAAAAATCAGCAACCTTTCATTTGAAAGTATAGCCTCAGCCCACAAAAGATGCACAATTTCTAACATTTTGGATGAAATGGAATGTAGGGACTTTCATCATCCGAGTGGATCGTGCTGTAGTCAGATTAACAATAGGGAGAACTCGGTTTCAGGCTTTGGTAGTCAAAATCATAACAGTCTGGAGAACGGTCAGTTCAGGTGGCCATAGTCATAACTGAATTTTCAGCCTTAAAAGTGTTGCCACACTTGCAGTCTGGAGACTGGCGACGCAGTTCAGGTGGCCATAGTCATAACTGAATTTTCAGCCTTAAAAGTGTTGCCACACTTGCAGTCTGGAGACTGGCGA
>JANTCA010003511.1:0-10725 GCA_024741275.1 Chironex yamaguchii | reverse complement strand
TGCCTGTCAAGTTTAGTGGAAGATGCTGTCCACATTATTCATCGACAAATGCAGGAAGGACTAAGGTCTAAGGTTAGGTCTCCAGGATTTGCCATTTCCCCTCGGGAGCAGTATATCCATCTCTCCTATGGCATGATAGAAGAGCAGAATAAAAATAGTACACTGTATAGAATTGTACACACGATGGTGTCTACAGGGTGATCTCTTACGTCATCGATAAAACACGACTGTGCTATATGGTGAACAAACACAAATCTGTGCAAGATGGTTTTTCATGTGATAAGGGAAAGAATTTCAATAAAGAAATACATAAAAAGTTTTAAAATTTTTAAAAAGTTTTTTCTAGGGTCCAACACTCTGGATAATTAATAAGATAATAAATAAGTATAGATTTCACTTGGCATTGTAGCTAAGTTTGATTATAAATCTTAGGTCAAGTGGATTTAATTTTCGTGAATCCAGTTTCACAAGAGGCAATTTGATGCTTATTTTTGTCAAAGAATTATTTCGCATATTCCTTTGCTGTTATATCAATCTTTGCAGTAACTAGGGCACCCCATTTTAAATTAATATACTGTATTCCCTGAAAAAAGCACCTGGGGTTCTCATTTAAAAGTCAGCCTTTGAGGGGAGGCACTCATTCAAGGGCATGCTTATTGGAGGGCACTCATTTTGATCTGTAGAGGTACAGAAACAATCTTTCCTAATAGTTGTGAGTAGACAAATTAACAAACAGGAAGAAGATAGCTCACTCAATGCCCAAGTCGCTTTTAAACAAAAGGGCGAAGTTGGCTTGCTTATCCCAGCTCGATACATGGCATACACAAAACATGAATAAACTGCCATTATATGGCAAGAGGAAAGGATAGGAACTATTCATCCACTTTTTGTAGAAAATATGCCTGTAGCCAGGTTTCTGAATAATTTTCTTATGGTTTAATTGGTATGACATGTTTTATTTGAGTCATTGGGTATGTTGCCTTTTCATTCTCTTCGACTTCGAAGTAGCAACTGTAATAAATCTTTTCAAGGAAGGCATGTATGAAATGTTGTAGGACAACTTGATTATACCATGATGATAAGTGGTGAAAGAAAAAAGTGTTAGCATAGTCCATTTTGTGTTTCTTATTTGTGGCTGACAGATCCCTTATCAGCCTACAAGCCTGACAGTAGTTTTCAATCACAAATACAGTCAAGCAATGTTTGTTTTAATGAAATAGATGGATTAATGTTCAGTTTTCTGGAAAATATCATATGTTTTCATGCCAGTTCACAACCAAACCATTTAGTGAACACAGAGTCAACAGAACCAGAAGGAATAGTTGAGGCATAAAATCTTTTAAACCCATGTTTTTGTGACATAGAATTAGTAATATTTACAAACAGATTGTACACTTTTATACATTAAGTATGTATTTTCATCTATGTACACTTATACAAATCAAAAGACTTTCAAACTGACTTTATTTACAGATTGTGATTAGCTAATCATAGTTAAAAACTTCTTTCTTAATAGGCCATGCTATCTTTTTTGTCATATTACCCTTCTATGCTCTTTTTGTAATCATTGTCAACAACAAGTCAGCGTAGTCTACAAATTAAAGAGAAAAATCTGTGCCAATGAATATCTTCCTGTTGTGTAGTCTATTAGCAAACCTTGCTGGTTTCTTATTTTTGCATATCATGCACATATTACTGTAATGCGATAGTAATGTCCATTTTTGGAGAAGTGGGAGACAACTGCCTTGTGTGGTAAATGCTGATTCAATATTCACCATGTCACATGAGTTGGTATGATAATGGGGATACATAAGCATAGAGCATTTGTTACCAGTCCAATTTTACAGGACATGGCAAAGAAAAAGGAAGTGACTATTTACAATATTTTACTTGCATATTATCAACCAGTTTATCTGAAAATTGTCAGTATACTGCAATTAAGTTAGAATCATCTTACCTTAAGTTAGAATCATCTTATATATACAGAGGACAATATTGACCAGAATTGTGCAAAAATGAGTCAAGTTCTATTTGACAACTTTACTCTCATAAAGTCAACTAGCAAGTAATTGTAAATATTCCTAGGTCTATACATTCGGCTTTTTAGCCATTTGGGTTATTTCCATGGTTCATACATCATTTGGCTCATTTACCATTCAATTGCACTGTCCAGTGAGGCTGGGACTGGAGCTGCTGCTGTCTCTGTACATTTTTATACATTTGTTTCAGTTGTTTCTCTCGGTTATTGCTGCAACCTATAGAGTAAGATAATGAAGAGAACTAGTAAAAAGTTATTTCTTGTATGTACAACAAAAATGAGCAACAGATTATATGTCGTTATACATGAAATGACAACTGTAATCCCTGGACAATATTGCTGACAAGCGAAAAAAGATTTCGGCATATATGTGAATAACATTAAAATAAAGAAATTGGATAGAAAGGCGGTTCATTATACTTATACCAGACCCCCTTTTGTATTGTTTGTAAGGTGTAAAATCACTTTGGAGGTCATGCAAATAGGATGCTGTCATCATGTGTCCAGGAAAGATACTACTCAAGTAATTTGACTGACCACTAAAATAATGCAGATAGTACTTTGCACCGATAGAAAATAACCTGTTGTCATGTAACCATGTGACAAACAAGAATTTACTCTTTAATGATATTTTTATGGTACGAAATTTGAAATTGCCTTGAAAATTTGCAGCATCATATTAAAAAACACCTTTTTTTGTCTGACACTTTTTAGGGTATAAATTGTATAGAAATTAAGGTATAAAATATGTCAACCTTTTTACAAGAAACATGGATTGAAATGAACCAATCATATACAATAAAGCAAAAAAGAAGGGGAAAAAGAGAATCTCATGTTTTGGCAATCATATTACCTTTGCAATATGATACCATGAAGTGACTGTTCTCTGGGAACATTTGGCATAGCTAGAACAACTTTCCATCTAACTGTATTCACGTCTGTCTATATCAACAAGAAAATTAGGGCTCTGTACACAGAAAAAGTTCATTTTTTCAGTTAAACTCTTTCAGTAATGCTTTTTAAAAATTTCTATTCATTTTTCCTGGTTTATGATTGGCTAGTTTTGACCATGTTTATTATAACAAGGTTGTCATTTATCTTTCTTTTCTAAGGATTCATGCGAGTGTGTCCTAAGAGTGTCAGGCGGAAAAGCGATTATGTTTTTAAGGTATATGTTTAGTGCAAGGTCACAAATTTACAAGCCAAATTTGCTTTTTAAAGAAACTAGTGAGTGGAAATTGCCTACTGGAATACATATACTCCGGCTTAGTGCATACTCATAAATGGCAGTAAAACTTATAAAATACACTTCCAAAGATTGACCGACTGTCCTGATTATGAATAAAAATGTGGACAAGGTCATGCCTTCAACTTTATGAGACAAAACCCCAGATAATAATGTAGTATCAATGGGTGAACATTTTTGGAAATCAGCAGAGTAAATATTAGAAACATGACTAGAGATGACACCTTTACTTACCAAGAAAAGAGTTTGAAGTATAACTACTATTTTGCAAGCAGTCAGCACCTCCAGCATCATCAACTGTAACTGGTCCATCATTCCAGATTAAATCAAAACCACCAATCCGTTTTTCTCTGCCAGTTAAACTGTTTGGGATAAAATACAAACAGAATCCTGTAAGACCAAAAGATGTCTGATAAAGCCTTAATTTGACCAATCAGATCATATTTGTACTGATTTTAGCAGTAATCAATTTGCAACTGATATCTTGTATTCTTCAGGATAGTTCTTTAAGCTAGGCGATGAATGTTTCAACCCACAGGATAAGCACTAACAAAATGGATTTTCTCTGCGACATACATTTGATTTATTTGAACTTGAATATTCTCACTAACATGCCTTGTGAACTTGCCAGAAGTTTATTTCTGTTTCTACCTTATTACTTTTCTACCTTCTACCAGTAGTTACCTCTTATGTAACTAGATAACAGGTGACAAGCAGCTTGGTATTTGGTGTCTTGGCTTGGGTACCTGCATAAATATGCTACATGGTGCATGTTGTTCCAACACATTTTCTTTCAAGTCCTTAAATATGACCATGCCTTTTTTAGTTTGAAATCAGCAAATAATTTATTTTGAAAGGAAGGATTACAAACTCAAGTTTTTGATGAGGTTATGCAGTCCTACTATTGAACAATGATATTCATATCAAAACAATAAAGTTACCTAGATTGGGATACACTGAAGAAAAATCAAAGTGATGTTAGTAAAAAGATCTTCCCTACCAAAGATATTCAAAATGAGATAAGGAACTAAAAACACAGTACCGTCCCTCCAGATCAAGGACATTGATAACATCTGTAAGCATGGCAAATTTGAGGTCATAGTCTACGGCGTTACTTGCAGTTAATGATGGAGATGCATTGACTTCACATAACCACCTGTTAATTAGAGAAGAATCATTAAAAAGCAAATGAGATGAGAACTGCAGCACACAAATAGACAAGCAATATGAATTAAATCAACATTTAGTCTATCATTATCAAAGAATATACACACAGGCATATTTCCCCATCTTTGAATTTTATAAAATCTGGATTTGACTGAGGGTGTGAATAGAATATGAGATTACATCTGATGTCTTGACACGTGATATAAAAAAACAGTTATATTGCTTTTGTTATCTTCAGCCTCGCCACTGTCATTTGAATTGAACATCTAAAAAATCTACCCCCACATGACCATACATGGCAACTGGTTAATATCCTTAATATGATTACATGTCCTTTGATGGATGCTTCAACTGAATTATCACTGGGTTTATTGTGTAAAATCATGATTGTGACCACCTGGGCTTGAAACTTTTGTCTCCTGACTAGAAAAATGACACAAGACAGCTTGATAGGGAAGGTGGACAAATTGTAATCATTCCGTCCTGACTATTGACTCCTGTTATTAGGTGTTTGTCTATTTACAAGGCTTGTGCTTACAAGGTACCCCATTTATCGCCAGGTTCCGGAAAGAAGTGGACAGGGTGGTCTTATCTAACAGAAAGATTTGATAGTGACCAACTGAACCTTAAACCGAGCTTTCCCAAATGCAAATCAAAAGACCTTCCTTTCTGCATTCAAACATGTTTAAATTAAAATGAGTACCTCCATTTCAAAACTCCTACACTACAATAGTGAAAAGGAATCCAACAACTGCTTAGACAATGTATGAACTTACGGTTTTATGTCCTCATCAATGAGAATGTCATATCCATACCTGATAACTGTAATCAAGGATTATTATTTGATGACACAAAAGCAGATCTTAGCAGAAGCCATATAGGAGGCAATTGATAATGGTTTGATGCTGTATAATTTGTCAAAAGTGCTTCTGTTTAATTTGAAAAGGTCTACAATTTTTTCATCCCATAAATTCTAAAACAATGACTGCAGGCCCTAAGGATAGGACTATGTTCTTTTCAACACTGTATTTTGTATGTCTTAGCAAACAATAAATAAAGTTTTTTCTAAATGCAAGACATAGAGTATAGGTCAGAAGATACTCGAGTTAATTTTCCCTACGCGCCAGGACATCAGATGCCTTGATATTCAAGTTTTATCAAATTTGGTAAGTTTTGGATCATTCATTGCATTTTTAAACCCCATTTTCAATTGTTATATCTTGAGAGGTTTGATCAGTGTGTTAGGGTTAGTTCCCATAACATAGTCACCCATAAATTTCCTTTCTTATATACCAAAAGTAACTAGCGCACCTCATTTTTCTCCATCTGATGTATCAGAAATTTCCCGTACAGGTTTTGCTTAGTCAAATGTTGCTGCCAAGACATACTATGCACTTAATGAGGCATTTGAGGATGAATATGATGAACAGGCATAACCTTGATTTGTTGGCTTTGACATTCAGCAAGCCATAAATTCCACATAGTATTGTCATTTTCTTGGAATAAACATCACTTATTTGTTGTTCATTTATTTCAACAGTTATTAAAGTTACTGTACATTTATAGTTGGGGAATATTAAAAGGATACAGCTCAAAACAGTGTTTGTCATTGATCATGATACGCTGCACACTCTGTAGGCTTTTGATAAATATTTCATCCATTTTACGGAACAAAGTTGATATCTGAACGAGAAAGAATAAAATGAACAGTCATACTCAGGTCAGAAAGTCAGTGATTTAAAGTGCCAAGTATCAAGGAATGACAGTCTAAATTTTTATCAAAACTACAAGGATTGAACAGGAAAGATATTCATTGAAGTATGGATAATCATTTAGTACAAGAAGTTATAAAACTACAAATTGAGCAAGTACCTGTTTCATTCGAAAACACCCATATACAAGCTGTTTTCTCTGTCTTTTAGCTATTTTATTTTAGCATTCATTTACTCTTCCCTAAATTAGTAATTGCATTCATTCTTATATTGATTAATTAATGCATTAATTTTTATGTTTAGTAGTTTATCAATCCTTTTGCTTATTTTCTGTAATACTGGCCTTCCTTTGTTTACTCATTTCTACACTCATTCATTTACCCAACCATTCTATGATTATATTTATTTATTCGCTTGCTCATTCATTCATTTGTTTGCTAGTGCATTTACCCGTGATTCATGTCATATTTATTGAAGTCCAAATCACTTTTTTGCTCAGAAAAATACAAGGTATTTTGAAAGGAACATTGAATGGTGCACTCAAAGGGAATTTTAACAGCAAGTGATTTGCATCAATTAATTATTCTCAGCTAGGAAAATTATCTACACATTCCTACACAAACTGGATTAACCCTCATTACATAATAACTATGAATGTAAAACAAGTGGCTTACCGCATCTTTGCCATGTTTTGCTGTCATATATACTCGAAGCTGACGTAATGACCATTTTGAACCCTGAAGGTATTGTTGAAAGTCTAACTTAGTGTATACAAACATTGTACATCAAAAGTGTACATACTCATGTAGTCTTAATAAAGAAGTACAAGTGTGTAGTGCAATCTTTACACTGAACAAGACAAGGCCTTAGCAGCTGTTGTGAAGAGCATCCACAGAAAGTATTCATTAATAATATAAAATATTATTGGCTCGGAGACCACTTGAGTTTTACAATGTAAAAGTTTTGCACATATAACATGTTTTCTAACTTTTTCGAGATCTCTGTATTTTATGTTAGTGCTCAATAAAGGGTCTATGGCTGCCCTTATTACTGACCTCATCCTTACTCCACATGTTACTAAACCCCAAGATTTGGTGACTTTCCTCACACTTAGTCTGATATGTCTTACAAGGGATTAAAACCATGATCATTAGATACAATGTCATTAAATGTTACTATGCGTCATTACTTTTGTTCTCTAAAATGTCTTGGAAACATAAGTATTTTCATAAGATTTTCAAAGAAATTTCCTTTGCAAACCGTACACAATGGACATTAAAAACTTAGTGTACTTACATCTGGGTCATAAGCAGGTGCAGTTTTTTGAATTGCTACATTTGTTAGATGAATATCTGATTTGAGTTCATTAAGGATGACTGTGGCAATGAACTTCACATATTGCTATTAGTGATGTAAATTAAAACCACCTTATAGATGAAATGGAAAGTGGAAATAAAATGCCAACAGCATCATCACAAACATAAAATCCCACAAAGTCAGGCAAACTAAAAGCCAGTGTTCAATTAATTTGAATGGGCAAGTCTTACAGTTAAGGCAGGGGAAAGTAATGTATTATGAGCACGTTAACTTATTGAGAAATTTGGGGATCAGGAAGAGGGGAAATAAATTATTAATTTAGAAATTTCGTAAGAAGGATACAAGTGTCATCAATTGAGTCAAGGGAGTATCTTGTGTTTGTAAATCGTGCGAAGCCTTCTCTATAAAGCCATGCCTTTAATGGAACATACTAGAAAAAATAGATATCAAATACAAAACATTTGGTAACTACAAGGGCAAAGAAAAGATGTTATTTGAACATGATGGGCTTATTATAAAGGCAACAGTAGAAGGAATTGATTTCATTTTACAAAAATGTTATAATCTAGATGTAGAAACACCACAGAAACAATACAATGTAAAAGATTGATCTATATATGTTTGTTAAACCTTACATGTAATAAACTGTCACTGATTTGTTATTTAGCTTACAGCATCAAACATTTAAAGCAAAATACTCACTGAAGTAACTAGTATATAAACACGAAGGTCAAATTTTTTGCCTGCAATAGAAAGAAAAGTGTTGGTGTTATTTGTAGTAAAGATGCAACCATGTGTAACACACATATGAAAATGTAACACAATTATTGTACCACTAACAAACACCTTTTAGTAATTTTAATTATTTTGAAACAATAGTCTTCATACTCTTCTAAACTTCATAATCACTAAATACTGTCCTATTTTTGAAAGCCAGTGAGTAAATGCAAATTATTTGCACGGTTTAATGTAGATATTCTTTTATATAAGCAGCACCCTAACCATGTAGTTTATTTTATCATGTTTTTCCTTCTGCATGATTAAGGCAAACTGAGCATATAATACTGACTATCTCCAAAATAGTACTTGATGCTGGAACATCAAAAACTCAGTGGAGAACAATGAAATCATTCCTTTCCTTAAGTAACCTTTGTATGCAATGTCAAAGAATTAATGCCTGAAGTTGTCAACAATATAGCAGTATAATTCAAGGCAGATCTACCCAATATCTGCTTAAAGACACAAAAGTTCCATGTCATTAAAGTAGCACGCAAGAGCCATGCAGAGTAATGCATATAAATATACAGTTAAGAAGGCTTATACCAGAGAAGTGGCCTCTTACAACTTCTTAGTTATACCCAATAACTACTTCCATCCTTGTTGAATTGTGTAAAGATATGATATACTAGGTTCAATAAAATGACATGAGATTGCGTATGTTATAATATTTCCAGCTCAAAAAACACACTAGATATTACCTCCAATTAAGTATGGGTTATCAATGTATCTTTGAACAATATATGCCTCTGGAGTTTCACGATCCTCTTTCTAAAAACACGAAATATAAAGTGTTTTGTTGACTAATTAGGGATATATTAAAATGCTCTTCAAAATGACTTTTGCAGATGGCTAGTAAAATAAAAGAAACATGGGTATTTGTCTTTTAGTTTTTTTGTAACATACATGTGTACAAGACTGTAGTTGAGTGTAGTAGTACTTGTTGTGCCTTAAATGATAGTCTTTTAGTAAAATGTCAGTCAAGATCATTTGTACATGATTCCCCACTAATCTGGCATGCCTAAGTTTTATCAAATTAAGACGTCACTCTTGATAAAAGTGTTAAGGGTTTGACTTTTGAGCATGCTGCTATTAAATTGAGATACAAAACACATCAAGGCATGGGTGTAAGCTTATTAATTTTTCTTCTAGAAAATGGGCAGAAGATTTTGTAACTCAGGAAGATTAAACACTTGATGGTTAACTGTATTATGCCATCAAATCTAAGTGAGAATCGCAAGTGAAGTACTTTGATTAATTTGAAATTATTGAAGCAAGTATGCATGGTGTGCAGTGTTATAATAGTAAAACAGTGTAGAGTGTTTTATGCTAAAAGAATATGTCCAATATGACCAAAAATTGTTTATTCTGTACCTTTTCGTCAATGGCTCTATAATGATCCTCCTAAATAAAGTAAGAATAACAATGTACGACTAACAAAAAACATCAATCATTCACACTAATGATGTAGATGGGTACAAACAAAGGAATTCTCTTGATTTTAAGGTGACCAGACTAGGTATTCACAAATATACATAAATCCCAGCGAAATATACATCCTTTTGCAAATTTGAATTCCTGCTGCTGGTCTTCTGACATGTTTATGGGTATTCTCTATCTAGAGGGAATCTAAATGTCATGACTGTAAAACTATATTGCTTGCTGAAAAACTGTTATTAAGCAAAGCAAATAGCCAAAACAACCAAAGATAAGTACCTTTTTCCATTCAATGATATCTTTAAGTTTTCGAAACAGGAAAATTCCTTTGCCTTGAGATTTTGCTATCTATATAAGTATAATAACATGAAACAGTAAATGAAAGAATATTACATATGTTTCCCAGAACTATATAAATGAACAATCTTGAACAACTCTCACTTACTTTCTTTCAACAATGCTTTGTTTTTTCATTTTTGCTTTGCTGTTTTTTATTGGCTAGTTTTTATCCATGCTTCTTATAAACAAAAAGGTTGCAATATATCTATACTTTCACTTCTTATGATTCATACTCTGAAGAGTATCAGAAAAAGCTTTGTATGCTTTTAGCTCACTGTTGCAATTTTAAGGTGGTTTTCAATGATATAAATATAAATAAAATAGAAATAAACCAAAAGAATGTTGATCTGAGATGATGATCAAAGGAACCATGAATACACCTTGCATCTATCAAATTTTAAAATTTTTGTGTCGTATTAAACAATGTCATAGTGCAGTTGTATTAAAAACAACAACAGCATGTTTTATGCATCTTTTGACGGTAAGTGATACAACAAAGGGAAAAAACATCTAAATTTCTATGTCAAATCACAGCCTTTAGAAGTGCTTACTGGTTTCATAATCCACAATTTGCCAGGATTTTTCTTGAATTCTTCAACAAACATATGGTATTCACTCTAGAATAGACATAAAGAATGGCAAAAGATGTCAAAAACCTGTAATAATCTATCTATCTATCTATCTATCTATCT